>BQNB010010707.1:0-83298 GCA_026074375.1 Tanacetum coccineum
ACATAAACTACATTCATCAAGTTATAACTAGGGATTAAACTAGATATAACACATCAAGGAGTACGTTCATAACATTAAAACATACCTTTCACAAGCATATAATTATGCTAACATTACACATATACTAGCATTGGATCCAAGTTACATTCATTCATAACTCCTTGAAACATTACTTCATAATACATCATAATTCAATAAAATTGACATTATGATAACATTAGCAAGTTTAGTCAATATACTTACCTTAATTATTCCTCTAATTTCCTACTTGAATTTCAAGACTTGCTCATCCTTTACTTCCTGTAAGGGAATTAACCCTAATAATAACCGATTAGTGTTTAGAATCATAAATTAATAACCTCTAACCACTATACTCAAAATTTATTACATAAACCCTAATTTTTATATTAAATAACTACTTACTTGATGAGGGAAATGCGATTAGAGACTCCTATTAGCTTGATAACCCTTTCCTCCTTGATCAATTTTACCAAATTAATAAAACCCTAAGCTTCCTTCTTCTTCTCCTTGTTTGGTGTCGACACATCACCTACACACACTTATATTTCTTGGAAAATACCAGATTATGATTATTATTGATTATTTAGTTAATTAAGTTTGCCTACTTGGCAAAACTAGCTCCTCAAGTCTCATTCTTCTTAATTTTAGCACTTATCTTTTAACCACCTAATACTTATTTATTTATAACTTATAACTTTACCATTTTCTTATAAAATACATTCTAAACAATTAAATATTATTATTTATAGTATAAAATAATACCTCGTCGGGCTACGGGTGTTATAATATTTCAATCATCGGCTCTACTCGGCTAATAGTGTCGGCTTGAGCCGTGGATTCTTAGTGCTTCAAAGCCGATCCCTTCCCTCTAGCTGATCCCTCTACTTGACGGCTTCGCTAAAGTACCAACTCGCATATATACTTGAATAAATCTTATATAGTATAACTTATAGTAAGTTTTTTTAACAATTTAATCAAAAAAATATGTGCAAGATTTCTGTGATATTTGCCCTGCATGTTGTAGTCACGTTATTGATGTGATGGCTTTTCAGTTATATATCATATGATCATACTTGCCAAAACACTTTTTTACAATTTACAATCACATAATTATTATGTTTCTCCAATGGAATAAAGATCCCATCTAAAACACCATTTGTATCCATTCTGTTTTTTGCGTTTTTTTTTAATTCTTTTATTATTCTTTTAGCTTTATTTATATTATAAAACTATAAAACAGAAAGTGCAGAACAAAAAATATAATGTTTGACAAGTTAAAAGTATTAAACTGTCAAAAAGTATGGAATATAAATTGATAAAAAACAGTGTTGTATTGTATACATGATGGAAAAAGAGAATGTTTTTTTTTTGTACTTTTTAGTATGTCAGAAAAGGTACAAATAGTAGTACCCTTCTCTAATATATGGTATCATCTGTTACTCATTATTTCATATGATCATCCTTGATTTAATTACCAAAACCCATTACTACGGTAGCTTTGATTCCTAAAGTTAATGATCATCCGTCCTTTATAGCTTTCATATTATCATTTGTTACTCATTATTTCCTTTCCTAATGGTGGTAACCCATCCTTTATAGCTTTGATTCCTAAAGTTAATGATGTTAAATTCGTGAAGGACTTTCGTCCCATCAGTCTAATATGATGTCAATATAAGATTATAGGAAAGATCCTTGCGAATAGATTGAGTTCGGCCATTGGTAGCTTGGTTAGTAATGAACAATCTGATTTTATTCGTGGTCGTCAAATTCTTGACGGTCTGATGATGCTTAGTGAGGTGATAGATTGGTGTAATCAGGAAAATAGGAAGGCTATGATTTTTAGAGTCGATTTCAAAAAAGCTTATGATTCGGTGCGGTGGGACTTCCTTGACATGATCTTATATCGTTTTGATTTTGGTGGTAGTTGGAGGGGTTTGATAAAAGGTTATCTTGTCTCTTCTACTGCTTTGATTCTAGTAAATGGGAGTCCAACTCTGGAATTTTATTTTCAGCAAGGTTTACGTCAAGGAGATCTGCTCTCCCTATTTTTATTTCTGTTGGTAATGGAATCTTTGCATATATCTTTCATTCGTGCCATGGAAGGAGGATTTTTTTTAAGGAATCCAGGTAGGTTCTCATAAGTCATTACATATATCTCATCTTTTTTATGTTGAAAGCGGTTTTTATTAGGGAATGAAAAGAATAGAATTTACGCCACCTTGTTAGTATTTTATAATGTTTCTACCTTGACTTGGGTCTTCGGATTAACATCCATAAATGTTGTATTATAGGAGTTCGAGGTGTGAAGTATGACGAGGTTATTAGAGGCGCACATCTAATTGGATGTGAAGCTGCCAAAACTTCTTTCAAATATCTCGGGGTTATGGTAGGCAGTAAAATGAATCGTATTCATTCATAGGATTTAATCATCGATAAAGTGGTGGCGAGATTATCTAAATAAAAGGCGAAGACACTTTCTATTGGTGGTAGATTTACTCTTACCAAAGCAGTTTTAAGTACTATTCCTTTGTATTTCTTTTCGCTTTTCAAAATCCTGATAGGAGTGCTTAAACATCATGAATTGTGTAGAAGCAGTTTTTTTCTTGAGCCTGGTGTTCGGAAGGCTTCATGGTTTAGTTGGGATAGTGTTGTTGCTAGTAAAGAAGTTAGAGGTTTAGGTATGTCTAGCTTTCTTGCTATGAATCATGCTTTGCTTTTTAAATGGATATGGAGGTTCAAAGCGCATCCTGAAGCTATGTGGGTGTCGATTATTAAGGCTATCCATAGGCCTTGTGGTAACTTGAATTAGGATATTCTTGTGGGTAAGTCTTCAACTTGGCTTGATTATATTCGTAGTATGTCTCATCTTAAAGGAAGAGGTGTAGATTTATATTTTTGTATGAAAAATAAGGTGGGAAATGGTAATGACTCCTTATTTTGGTTAGAGAACTGGTTGGGGAAAGGTAACTTGAAAGTGAAGTATCCATGCTTATTTGATCTAGAGGAGAATAAATAGGTTTCCAATCGTGATAAAGTTCAAAATGGTTTGCTTTTTGGTTTTAGAAGAACGCCAAAGGGGGAGAGTAGAAGGTATGCAAATAAAAGAGTTAACCAACATGATAAGTACTTTTATGCTCGTTGAAGATCAAGATAGTTGGTTGTGGAATCTGGATGGAGAAGGTGTTTTCTCGGTATCTTCGGTTAGGAAATTCATAGACGAGGGGTTATGTGTTATGGATGGGTCGCCTACTAGATGGTTAAAATTAATTCCTATCAAAGTTAATATTTTGGCTTGACGTTTAGCTTTGAATAAGCTTCTGAAAAGGTTCAATATATCTTTGAGAGGTTTGGCAGTGCTGTCTAATGAGTGCCCGGTTTGTCACGAAGGGTCAAAACCTCAGATCATCTTTTATTTTCATGTCCGGTAGCCTCTGCCATTGTATCCAGGTTTCTAGGGTGGTGGGGGCTTCCGGATATTGGTATTTCTTCGTATCAAGGCTGGTTAAATTGGTTTGATGGTTTGAGGTTAAGGAAGGAGGTCAAAGACTACTTGGAAGGTACGATGTTCGTTTTGTGGTGGATCATCTGGAGCTATCAAAATAAGTTGATTTTCTCTTTAGATGTCCTAACAAAGGCGTATTTATTTGATCTTAGTGTGTATCATTCTTATGTTTGGTGTAATGCTAGAGTTAGGAGAAATCTTGATTGGATAGGATGGCTTAAAAGCCCTCTGACAGCTCTTTTGTAATTGTCTCTTTGTAAGCTTTAGCGTCTTGCTAGTCTCGTTAATAAATCCGTCGTTAAAAAAAAACCAATTACTACGGTGTCACATTATTTTAGCAAATATAAAAAAACATTGTTATACATTCTTACAACTTTTCCTACTAATATTTCTACCCACACAATAAAATTCCATGTAGAAACCATTCATTATCTTTCATAATGTATTCCAATCAACTTTACACAATCCTTAATCGACTTCTCTCTAGCAACAAATAAACACTAACATCCCAAACTTAAAAAACTCGATCGAATCCACAGGTTTATGCTATAATCATCATAATATCATTGTCTATACGTCAAATCTCCTTGATTTGATTGTATTAACATATGTATTATCCTGTTTAGGGTTTTGATTTTTGGATTTGATTTGATTTTTGTTAGGGTTTTCTGCTTGCGTTCGAATTAACCCTTAAATTTTTTATTCTTGTTTGATCCTCCTAATCTATTTATGGTTTTGATTTTCTTGGGTTCTTATTGGTCATTCAGCTGATTGTAGTTTGTGCATTCAATTCCAACCCTAACCCTAGGGTTTTCGTTAGTATAGATTTAGGCGTATGCTCTTCTACTTTATTGCAATCCTAGTTGCGTGGGTGTGATTACTTTGGGAATGGAGCAAGGATTTTTGAGCCAAAAGGGAAGTGGGATTGGGAGGGGTGTGAAGGAAAAAGGATCTAAATAGGAATAAGATGAATACTACTTCAGGTAATAGTTTGAGTACTGAATTAGATGACACTATGAATAAAGATACTCCTGTTGTGGTTGCAACTGCTACTACTGTGACTGCAACAACACATGTGGTTGATATGACTGTGGAGAAGGAAAAGTGCAACACTTTGGATGATACTAATGTGGAAAAGGAAAAGCTATGTTCTTTGGAGGATACTAGTGTTATGGGATCTTTTCCACCATTACCTACGCAGGTAACTACTTCGGCTAGTAATGCCCCTGGTAAGTCTTCTTATGCTAATATAACTGGTAAACCAAGTGGGAAGAAAGTAAATGTTCGTACTTTGTTTACACCCGAGGGTAATAGGATTGATGTGCTTGTTCTGGTGGACTCTATTCATGCTATAAATAAACGATTTGCTAATATAGCTTATAGTTTTTTCTTGGGGAAGAAGGTGGCATACCCTGTTGTTGCTAACTATGTTAGGAACACTTGTGGTAAATATGGGCTTATTCGCTCAATATTCAGCTCGTCTACCAGATTATTCTCCTTTCAATTTAGCTCTATGGACGGATTATATGCTATGCTTGAGAATGGTCCATGGTTTATCCGGAATAACCCGCTTATCTTTAAGAAATGGCATCCGGATAAGAACCTATTGAAGGAAGATGTTAGTATTGTTCCAGTTTTGGTTAAATTCCACGGTGTACCTGTTACGGCCTTCAGCGAGGATGGCTTGAGTGCCATTGCTACTAAACTGGGTACTTCTATAATGCTTGACTCTTATACATCTGATATGTGCATGCAATCTTAGGGTAGGTCAAGCTATGTTAGAGTTATGATTGAGCTTTGAGCTAATGTGGAGTTGAAAGATAACATTGTCGTGGCTATGCCTAAAAGTACTAGGGATGGCCATTATACATGTAATGTCCGTGTTGAGTATGAGTGGAAACCTCCTAGGTGTTCGTCTTGTAAGGTTTTTAGACATATTCATGAGGAATGTCCGAAGAATACAGGTTCTAGTGAGAAGAAGACTATGAAGAAGCCTAATCAAACTTCTCGAGGTGTTTTGGTTGGTCCGAAAATAGGTTTTAAACCTCAGAAAGAATATTGACCTGTGCCCAAAAAGTCTGCTGTTAGTTTTAGTGGTAATAAGAAGAAAGGTGTGAAACCTACAATTGAGGTTAGTAATTCAAATTCATTTGATGTTCTTAATTCGGTAGATAATGATGTGGAGTTTGGTACCAATGGGAGGACTACTAATTTGGTAAATAACGGGGCTACTTTAAATTGATCCTCTTTTATGAATGTAGATAATAGTAGTTCTGGTACTACTCCTATTATTGATAAAATCGGAAAGTTTGAAGATTTACTTACTAGTGGGCAAGCTATTCTTGTAGATAAAGCTGGCAATCATTTGAAGAAGGTAGAGTTTTCGGATGAATATGATAGTGAAGATGAGGTTGCTTCAATTGATAACGATATGGCTCGCTCTATGGCATTTGAAAGGGTAGATTTTGGCACTCAAAGTTTGTTGGAACAATGGAGGGATTCGTATGGTAATGGTGACTATGATGATAACCCATACGATGATGATATGTACGGAGGTCAGGATCTTTCTCATGAGCTTCAAGCTATATGAGATAATCTGGATATCCGTGTTCGAGGTCGCAAGAAGAAATAAATTTATGTTTCTTTTGTCTAGTGATTTTGTGTACCTTCCTTTTAAGAAATAGTTTTACCCATGTAACGAGCGGAGATGTGGGACTCACCCTCATCCCTTGTACTTAAATGTTTTTTGGCGTAATACATTTTACCGGGAAAACCCTTTACCCAAAAAAAAATCAACTTTATACATGCACCAATAAAATTAGTAGGAATATAAGTACTAAGTAGTAATATATTGTAGGTGGAAATAGAATTTTTCAATATAAAAATGTATTATTTACTTATTTATTTCAATTGCATGTAATTATTTCATGATCATATCAGCTTGCAAACTTTAATTACCCCAATAATGTCAGCTTGCTAACTTGCAAGTTACCTTTAGCTAACACGGTAATTCTTGCATGATTTGTGAACTTTTCCATCAAAGTAATAGCATAATTTTGGGTACAATATAATATAATGTCCTCCAAAACTTGGAATTTATTATGCTTATACTTGAAGACTTGAAGTAGTATTCGCCATATATAATTAATTATATATAAAAAAGACATCTACAATTATATTATCACAATCACTTTGATCAATATTAATCATTTAATGTAAATGTATAGTATGTCATAGAAATAGAATTGATTATGAATGTTTCGCAAAATCAGCGGTAACAGGAAGTATTAGCTAGGAGCAGTAGTTTATATATTAACGCTTCTTTGAGTAGCATTTTTTAAATTTGCGTTTATTGATGTTTAAACAAAATTCAAAACACTACACCTTATTTATCGAGTTATCAAACAAAACTAAATGTTAGTTGCCCTACAACTCTTTATATTGTTAAGAGCCAAACATACCCTCTTTTCTGGCAAAAAATAGTATAAATGATGTGCACCTTCTATCTTATTCTTATATACAATTATGTATCGATCTTTTACTTCAAGTGTTTGAATATATTAACTATATTTTCATAACACTATGTAAAGCATGGTTCTGAAATTTCAACCTGCTAAGGTTTATTGAGGTGTCAAAAATTATATTTTGTAAATTATTAAAGGAAGTAATTTCAACAAATAAATTCGGTATAACTAATATCTTCTAAGGGCGGTATAACTAAATAGCTAAACATTGTCTACAATTGTTTGGAAAATAAAATGGTGCAGTGTTCTGAGTTTTTTATGCCCTAAGTGACAGGTAAAAAAATACCCTACTAAGTGATTGTCCGTACGATGCGGAGACTTCAAAGAACGCAAGAACAATAGTGGTAGGTCGTGGTTCACTCTTTTAGTGATTATGTGGCGATAATTTTCGTGTTACTACTGTGCAAACACTATAAATATTGCATGGAGAACGATTAAAAGAGTTAGAAGAATGGCAAATTTTATGATTATATTAGTATATTTACATGAAAGCTGTTCGTTGCATCAAAAGCTTCATTTTCTATCGACTAATAAACTATTAACATAAACTTGTAGCAAAAGATTAAACATACTTTTAGATATTCTAATCATTAATTTTTTATCGTACAAATATGTAACTGAAAAATCGGACAAAGATATTTTATTATGTTGGTGACTTTGTGTGTATGAGACAAAAAAATAATTACCAGCGGGGATATATGGTGTGGTGACCTACATTGCCTAATATAATGCATAGACGTCACTGATTAGCTGAGAGGAGTGTCAAGGTAAACAAATGTGACACGTGTCATGCATTGATTGATGTAAACGAGTGCAACAACGGGAGTAAGGAACGGAGGCTTTCTTAATTAGGTAAGGATGGTAATCTACAGTTTGGTTTAATTTTGCAAGCAAGTTACCTACAAAAACAAAAAAGTCAATCTAGTCAAACTAAATATTTACTGATTACATTATAAATTTAAAATAAGAATATGATAATAATGTAATACAATATCGCTGATGATTTTAGTTGCATTACTCTACAAGTTTAGTGGGTGATTGCTTGAGTTTATTAATTATCATTTTGAACTTATTAAACTTTGAAAAATTAACCGGAGTAAATTGCAAAAGTGGTCCTTTTAGTTTGGCTAAATTGCATATTTGGTTCTTCGAATTTCGAAATTGCAAAAACGTTCGTATTTTGAAGGTTTAGTTTCATTTTTGGTCTTTGATCGAATTGAAATGACTAAAATACCTTTATGCAATTTGGCCAAACCACAAAGACCATTTTTGCAATTCTCTCTTTTTATTATTATTATTATTATATTGTAAATGTAAAGAACAAGAACACAAAAATAAAAGAAGAATGAGGAGAAAGGAGAATTCTTATTTAGTTATATTCATCCAAGTGGTTACAAATATCAAGTATTTATAGGGAAGATAAATACATGTAAACCCTAACGGGCCGGTTGAGATAATGGTGAATATACATAAGCCCATTACAATTATTTTACAACACTCCTCCTTGCATATTCACCGTTTATCATACGGTATATGTTGTCTCATTAAAAACCTTATCAAGAAAAAATTAATGGGATAAAAACTTGATAAAGGAAAAGAATGCAGTGCGCATAATGCTCCTCCTCAATTTAATGTATATATTTCAAGCATCGAATGCTAATCTTTTGAACGAGTTGCTCAAATATTTTTGTTGACAACAACTTTGTAATGAAGTCTACCAAATTGTTGATGTTAAGAATAAGTCCTGCAATGATAACAAAATATATGTGTAGCTTCCAATTCAATATCAAATGCATTGGTTAGAAAGTATACAATATGTCTACAAATATTAAAAGAGAAAATATACTCTTATGACGCATATTAATTGTAGAATTAACATCAAAACCTCAATTGCACTTATGTATGGTACTTGAGGATCACTCATTTCTTAGAGACATGTGCAAAAGCAATTTATATAAGATGCGTCCAAAATGATTTTGATTCATATAAGGATTCATTCAATTTGATCAACTAAAGTTATTGAGAACTTTATTAATTATTTCTAGAAGTTGAAGTTGTGAGTTATGCTTAAAGCATTACATATCATTCGTAAAATATGAGAGCTCTAATAAACCCCATTTTAGAGAAAGATAAATACTTATCTCATAAAATATTAATAGGATATTTACATCCACCTTGAGATAATATATCTTTTAATAATCAGCTTATTGTTTTGTGAATTTATTTATTTCACAATTCAAGTATTTAGAACACACAACTTTAGAGCTCTTATTTCGATTTCACACAAAAACCGATTTATATCCAATAGCTTTTACACATTGATGTGTATGAACTTTACGTTTTAATACATTTAGTATTTGCAAGATACTAATTCTTTTTATGTTGGTCAATCATTTCGTTGAGCACACATTTGGATATTTTTTTTTTGAACAACACTTTATTAAAAACTAGCAAGAAGCTAGAAAAATTACAAAGTTACAAGATGAGGATTTTTTTTAGCCAATCAACCCAACTAAACGACACATTACATCTAAACTGACTCCAATAAAAAGAATACGACACAACATCATCAAAAATATCCGCCTTAGAAGGAGAAACCACACCAAAGACACACTTATTACGATAAGCTCAAATTAGCCACCACAACCCGAAACACACCCCTTCTAACAACCTTTTATGCTTGATAGGAATCCAAAGATTTACGATCCAAGAAACCCATTCATCGAACGTATACACTTCCATGAAATCCACCTCCCACCAACGGCAAATCTTGCGAAAATTATCTTTCACAACAAGGCAATCAAAAAATAAATGACTTGACGATTCCGTGACGCTACCACAAACGAGACAAAGAATAGACGGAATATTGATTTATGATCCTCATCATGCATAATAGCATGCAATACATTATATGCAGACAAATTTATCGACTTCATTTTGTTTCCGATTCCATTCCATATGATTCAAGACAAGATAGAAATTATTGAGATCTCATTAGCTATCTGGGGTTCTTTGAAACCTTCATGTCTAGTGTCTCTTTATGAGACTATCATGGGGTCTTTTATACCTCAAACAACCATCTTGATTTCATGCTTCATATTCTTCATCGAGGATTTTATTTGGAATGGATTTGTCCACTATGCTTAAGGCATGTCATAATAAAATAGTGTCCTTGAGGGACAACTTATAATCAGAGCATGAGTAGTTGAAATTTTTGTTTTTGGCCAATATCTATGTATGGCTATTAAATTATCCATTGAATAATAAATTCATAAAATATCTTTCGAGGATCAATAGAATATAATAATTCATTCTTAATATTCAGTTACTTCTCTCCTCCTGGAGGAATTATTCTTCTTTTATATCACATATATGTGCATTTAAGTGGAGTAATTTGCACAAAAAAATAATCTGAAATAGGATATGTTTGGTTTATCACCAAAACCAATTATAAAAGGAAGAATTTATAATAACATATTGTATGATGCTAATTGTTGTTGTTGTTATGTATATTATAATATGACCCCATACAACAACACAAGTTTTTCTCTCATTTTCATTTAATAATTTAGAAGTAATTCATCGCATATTCATGATGAAAATACTTACTCTAAAATGTTAGGCTCGCATTGAGCTATTAATCATGCAAACTTGAGGTTGCGACTTAATGACCATTTAGACGATGCATCGATTTTAAACTCTAAATGGTTCATACAATGGATTTGTATGCCTACATATATCCATTTGTTTTCTTTCTAGAAAATTGAGGAATTGAGTCCTCATTCTAGTTGATAGATTAATAATCAACTTTTTTTGAGAGATAACTACATTAGATTGAAGAATCTTATTCTTTTATAGTTTTCGCATCATTAATGACTCGGGATGGTGTAACCGATCATGCCAAAATACTATAAATATTGCTCATAAACTTATGTTATGGCAATTGTTAGCTTTTTCTAATTTTTATAGAAGGCATGTCGAGGAAGATACCAAAGAATATATCCTTAATTTTGAACTTCGTTCTTCATGACAATTTTTTTACGGAGCAAAATGTGCTAGCATAGATTCTTAAATCAATGAATAGTATGTAATATCTTTGACACACTTGTATTTTGGGCATTGGTATGTGCTTAATTACACATATCTTTTTCCATTAAAAACGAGCCTAAACGACCAAAAACAGACAAAAACTGGTTTGTCATAGTCATATTACCTAAACGAATCGACCATACATTAACATTATACTTCACTTGAAGGGAATGAAGATTTTATATTTATCATTATATCACATTCACTTAAGGGAATGAATCTATTCATCACATTCACAAGAGGGAATGGAGATCTATACGTTGATTTACTCATCTTTAATCTTACAACTTGAGGTTGCAAACAAGTTCTTTGAATTAAAACGATAATAATTATTTCACCACGTCCATAATCACGATATCTACATGATCATCGTTATCGAGTCACAATCAAGGTTGAGTGAATGGAGCAAATTTAGTAAAACGGGTTTTATCGTTGTTTCTTAAAGCCATACCCATTGCTTATTTAAAGAAACTCATATCAAAGCATCGTTCTCGATATATGAGCATATACGAGGCATTAACCATCTCATCGCATATTTTCTTGTTATCATTCAGAGGTAATACTCAATATTGCGAAAAATGTGCTCGCATTTACGAGAATTTTTTTTGCTTTTGATGGTCAAATCTTTCATTTAGATTTTGACATACATATACGGGATCTCTTCACCATTTTTTTTTGTTATTTTTTATATATTTATTTTTTTTTTTTTTTTATTTTTTTTTTATTTTTTTTTTGTTAGATATTATCTTTTAATTCAAATCTAACACAAAAATTATGAGACTGAACTCGCTTATACTTCTTTTTAATTATAGCGAGATTTAACGAGTCTTTATTCGTTAAGTATTCTCTTAATAGATCATCATGAAAAAGACGATGGGGGGAATACCAGTATTGTGGCACACTCTTGTAAAGAGGCCTTATTTTCAGCTTTGATTGATTATCCCCAAAGTTAGATAGAACTCAGCATGAAAAGTCCAAGGGAGATGTTTTTTTCCCCGATAGTGTCAAGAACAAACAAATCAATATTTGAAAAGCAATTACATTAACATTCTACATAAAAATGACAAAAGTATCATTTAGCAAAGATTGCATATATCACCATATAAGAATTTTTTCTTCATATATCACAAACATTTTACGAATCTTATTAAGAGATTATACACCACTTATACAAGTCGTAAAAAAAATCAATTTCAAATTTAGGTAATTTTAAAACGTTGTGTTTTACGCCATTAACATTTTTATTAAAGGCTAATCATTAAATTTAAACACATACTTTCGATTTTCATCCAACACGTATTTTTTTTTAAACAGCGGATTTTATTAAGAAACTAGCAAGAAGCTAGAATTACAGAGAAATCAAAGAAGGGTTTTTAAGCCAATCATCCCAACTAAACGATGCTTTACATCTAGACTTACACCAATAAAAAGATATGGAAACAACATCATCAAAAATAATCGCCTTTGAAGGTTTCTTCTCCTCGAATAAAAGTTTGTTTCGATAAGACCACACAAGCCACCAAACCACAAAAAAGACACCTTGGATCATCATCCAACACGTATATAACATAGATTTTTAGATAGATAGTAAAAATATACTATATACACATCCAAACTAAAAATAAATAGATGCATCACATTTTATTAAGGCAACATATCTAATCTTGATTATATTACGATATTGATATATGTTATTAGTAGTGTTCATGCCTCTTTTTTTTCTTCTTAAAATCAATAACCAGAATAAAATGATTAGAAACTTCACTTTATAAAGAAATACAAGAAACAAAAACAATTGATCGGAAAAGATAGACAAAAGAACGTGCAATATTCATATGTAAATCATATAGTTTTAACCATAGCCAAAGTATAATAAAAGATTAAGAAAATTACGAGCATAATTTTAGCAAATATCATGACATTAGTATGCAAAATAATGTTAACCAATATCATGTAGAAAACATGCGAAATCATGAATTTTGCAAATCAGCAAATGATTAAATAATTATATCCACATGATTAACAATAATAAAACACAAACATATAAGAAATAATATGAAGTCGTGTTATTTGATTCTCTTGAGGGAATCATAATAAAACTTAAAGTTTTTTTTTTTTTTTTTTTTTTATTTAATAACATAACATGAGGTTATGTTATTGATTTTATTAGAATCAAAATGTACACTACGGAGAGAAATTGGCCTCACAGATTGTCTTTTTCAATTCTTTCTAGAAAGAAAATAGATTATTTTATAAGTTTATTGATTAAGGGCCCAGATATCATTTTTTCAAAAAAAAACATGCTCCACATGATAAAAAAAATTAATAATAGGATCTTGAGATCCTTTAGTGGATGCCTATTTGAGCTCTCAATTATTCTCCTCCTCATAATATCACCCGAATTACCCAAACGATCATGCCAAAGGGTAAATATTTTGAGATCTACCGCACCTATCCGGGTAGAAACCTAAATTTGGGTTCTGTCAGAAGATATTCCTTTTCATCTCTTTTCATTAAAGACTATTTTTCATTTTTCAATGAATGTAATTGGAAGATGCTTCAATTTATTTTTTGAGTCATGATTTCAAGATAACCAGTGCGTTTTATATTTTTAAAACTTAGTAGATTACTCCTGGATCTACTAGAATACAACGCATCATTTATTATCCCTTTAGGGAACACCACACAGGCTTTGCCATAGCCTTCAATCAAGTTACTAGTATCGCATGATAAAACTTAATGTTTTATTTTTTTTCTTTATAACATAACATGATGTTATGTTATTGATTCCATTAATTGAATCAAAATAGAACTTGAGGTTCTAATTATTATTTTCAAGCATAACATATGTTATGATATTGATCCTTATGAAAGAATCATATTAGAACTTGAGGTTCTAATATTATTTTTTTTCACCACAACATGAGGTTGTGTTATTATCGTGATTCATCTAAAAGGAATCACAAAGAACTGGGAGTTCTTTAAAAGATATACAATAACTTGAGGTTATTGTATGTAATTTTTTATCATTGTGGGTTTTATTATGAATAAATATAATCATAACATGAGGTTAAGTATATATTTTTTTTAATATAAACCGTATTAAATACAAACATTATTGAGTCATAATGACAAAGCCTTACAGCATGTTGGTATGGCCAAAATAATTAGATCATAATGAATTTGGTTTTATTATGATAAAGATCGTTATCTTGATATTAAGTATATAACAACAAAAAAAAAAAAAAAAAGCATCAAAAAAAAACAAAAAAAAAAAAAAAAACAAAACAAAAAAACAAAACAAACAAACAAGAAAAACAAGAAAACAAAAAAAAAAACATAAGACAGTGCTAAAAAAAACGAAAAAAAACAACAAAAAAACAAAACATAAAAAAAAAAAAAAAAAAACAATAAACACAAAAAAAATACAAAAACAAACAACAATCAAACAAAAAAAAAAACAACAACAAAAAAAAAAACAAAAAAAAAAAAAAAAAAAAAAAGAAAAAAAAAAAAATAAATTCAAAAACAAAATACTACAAAAAAATACAACAAATAAAAGATATCAAGAAATAAAGCCACAAAAAGAACAAAAAACAAAAAAAACAACATCAACACGACCAAAAAAAACAAGCACCAGAAAAAAAAAAGAAAAAAACAACAAAAAAAAAAAAAAATTTAAGCAAAAAAAAAAAGAAACAAAAAAAAACAAAAAAAAACAACAACAAAAAAAAAAATAAAAATAAAAAAAACAAAATAAAAAAAAAAAAAAAAAAACAAAAAAAATAAAAAATAAAACAATTATAATAACAACAATTAGAAAGAAAACACAAAAAAAAAATAAAAAAAAAGAAAACAAAAAAACAAAATAAACAATAAGAAACAAAAAAAAAAAATGATAAAAAAAAAAAAAATGAAAAATCAATCAAAAAAACAACAAAAAAACTAAACAAAAAAAAAAATAAAAAAAAAAAAACAAAAAAAAAAAAAAATAAAAAAAAAAACAAAGACAAACAAAAAAAAAAAAAAAAAATAAAAACACAAGAACAATACAAAAAAAAACAAAACAACAAAACAAAAAAAACAAAAAAAAAAAAAAAAAAAAAAAAAACACAAAAAACAACAAAAACAAAAAAGCAAAAATACAAACACAAAAAATAAAAAAATAAACAAAACACAGAAATAAGAAACACAAAAAACAAAAAACAAAAAAAAAAATAAACAAACAGAACAAAACAAAAAAATAATAAAAAAAAAAAAACAAAAAATTCAAAAATAAAAAACAAAATCCACAAAAAATAGCAAAAAAAAAAAAAAAAATCAAACAAAAAAAACTAAATAAAAAAAAACAAAAACAAAAAAAATAAAAAAAAAACAAAAACAAAATAGAAAAAAAACACAAAATAACACAAAAAAAAAAAATACAATACCACAGAAAAATAAAAAAACAAAAACAAAAAAAAAATAAAAAAACATAAAAGTAAAAAAAAACAAAAAATAAAACAATAAAAAGTCAAAAAAAAAAAACCAAACAACAAAAAAATAAAAAAAAAAAAATGCAAAAAAAAAAACAAAAAAACAAACAAAAATGCCAAAAAAAAAATCAAATAAGAAAAAAAAAGATACACAAAACAAAAAAAAAAAAAAGAAATAAGAACAAAAAAAACAAAAAAGGACAATCAAAAAAAACAAATCATAATCAAAAAAAAAAAAAAAACAAAAACAATACAGACAGAACAAAACAAAACAAACAATAAAAATAAAAACAAAACAAAAAAAAACAAGACAAAACAAACACAAAACAAACAAAAAAAAAAAAATAAAAACAAAAAAATAAACAAAAGAAAAAAAAAACAAAAAAAAAACATGAAACAAAACAAAAAAAAACAAAAAAAACAAAAATAAAAAACAAAAAAAAAAAAAAAAAACAACAAAAAAAATCAAAAATAAAAAAAAACACAAAAAAACAAAAAAAAAAAAATGATAACAAAAAAATCAAAACAAAAAAAACAAAAAATCAAAAAAACAAACAAATAACAAAAAAACACAAAAAAACAAAAAAACCAAAAAAACACAAACATAAAAAAAACAACACAAAAAAAAACATAGAAACTAACAAAACACAAAAACAAAGACACAAAAACCCCCCACAAGCCTCTCAAACCCCCCACCCCCCGCCCCCACCCCCCCCACCCCCCCCCACCCCACCCCCTCCCCCCCCCCCCCCACCCCCCCCCCCCCACCCCGCCACCTACCCCCCACCCCCCCCCCCCCCCCCCCCCCCCCCCCCACCCCCCCCCCCCCCCCCCCCAGCCCCCCCTCCCCCCCCCTCCCCATCCCCCCCACCTGCCAATAGCCCCCCCCCGCCCCCCCCCCCCCCCTCCCCCCCCCACCCCCTCCCCCCAGGACCCTACGCCCCACCCCCCCCCCCCCCACCCCCCCCCCCCGCCCGACCCCCCCCCTCCACCCCCCCCCCCCATAAAAGCTCCCCCCCCCCCAACCCCACCCCCTACCCCCCCCACCACCCCCTCCCCACCCTCCGCCACCACCCCCCCCCCCCCCTACCTCCCCCCCCTCCCTCCTCCCCCACCCCGTCTCCGCCCACCCCCCCTCCCCTCCCCCCCCCTCTCCCCTCCCCCCCCCTTCCCCCCCTCCCCCCCCCACCCCCCCCCCCCCCCCCACCCCCCTCCCACCCCCCCCTCCCGCCCCCTAACCCCCAAACCCCACCCCCCCCCCCACCCCCACCCACCCCACCCCGCCGCCCCCCCCCCCCCCCGCCGCCCGCCCCCCCCCCCGCCCCCCCCCCCCCCCCCCCCTCCAACCCTCCCCCCCCCTCCCCCCCCCCCCCCCCCCCCCACACCCCCCCTCCCCCCACCCCCCCCTCCCCCCCACCCCCCCCCCCATCCCCCCCCACCCACCCCACCCGCCCCGACCCCCCCCCCACCCCCCCCCCCCCTCCCCAACCCACCTACCCCACCCCCCCCCCCCCTTCACCCCGCCCCACACCCCCCCATCCCCGCCCCCCCTCCCCACCCCCCACCACCCCACCACCGACCCCCCCCTCCCCGCCCCCCCCGCCCCCCACCCCCCCCCCCCCCACCCCCCCCCCCCCCCCCCACCCCCCACCCCCCCCCCACACCCCCCCCCACCCCCACCAACCCCCCCCCCCCCACCCCCCCACCCCCCCCAAAACCCCCACCCCCCCCCCCCCCACCCCCCCCCACCACCCCACCCCCCCGCCCGCCCTCCCCCCCCCCTCCCCGCACCCACCCCCCCCCCCCCCCCACCCCCCCCCCCCCCCCCCCCCTACCCACCCCCTCCCCCCCCCCCCACCTCCCCCCGCCCCGCCCCCCCCCTCACCCCCCCCCCCCCTCACCACCCCCCCCCACCCCCATCCTCCCCCCCCCTCTCCCCCCCCCCCCCGCCGCCACCCTCCACAAGCCCCCACCCCCCCCAACCCCCCCCCCCCCCCCCGCTCCCCCCCCACCACACCCCCCCCCCCCCCCCCCCCCATCCCCCCACCCCCCCCCCCCCCCCCCCCCCCCCCCCCACTCCCCCCCCCCCCCCTCCCCCCCCCCCCCCCACGCCCCCCCCCCCCGTCTCCCCCCGCCCCCCCAACTCCCCCCCCCCAACCCCCCCCCCCCACCCCCCCCTCCCCCCCCCCCCCCCTCCCCCCTCACTCCCCCCCCCCCCAGCCCCCCCCCCCCTCCCCCCCCCACCCCCCCCTCCCCACCCCCCCTCCACCTCACCCCCCCCCCCCCCCCCCCCCCACCCCCCCCCCCCCCCCCCCACCCTCCCCCCCCACCCCCCCGCCCCTCCCAACCACCTCCAAAAACCCCACCACCCCCCCGCCCTCCACCCCCCCCCCCCCAACCACCCCCCCCCTCCCCACCCCCCCCCCTCCCTCAACCACCCTCACCCCCTCCCCCCCACCCCCCCCCCCTCCCCTCATCCCCCACCCTACCCCCCGCCCCCCCCCCACCCACCCCCGCCCCCCCCCCCACCCCCCCGCCACCACCCCCCACCCCCCCCCCCCCCCCTCCCCCCCCAACCCCCCACCCCCCCCCCCCCCCCACCCCCCCCCCGCCCCCTCCCCCCCCCCCACCCCCCCACCCCCCCCCCCCCCCCCCCCCCCCCCCCAACCCCTCCCCCCCCCCCCCAACCCCCCCCCCCACCTCCCCCCCCCCCCGTCCCCCACCCCCCTCCCCCCCCCCCCATCCCCCCCCCCCCCACCCCCCCCCCCCCCCCCCCCCCCCCCCCCCCCCCTCCATCCCCCCTCCCCACCCCCCCCCCCCCCCCCCCCCCCCCCCCCCCCCCCCCCCCCCCCCCCCACCCCCCCCACCTCACCCCCCCCCCCCCCCCCCCCCCCCCCCCCCCCACCCCCCATCCCCCCCCCCCCACGCCACGACACCCCCCCCCCCCCCCCCCCTCCCACCCCCCCCCCCCACCCCCCCCCCCCCCACGCCCCCCCCCCCCCCCCCCCCCTCCCCATCTCACCCCCACCCTCCCCCCACCCCCCCCACCGCCCCGCCTCCCCCCCACCCCCCCCCCCACCCCCCCCCCCCCCCACCCCCCCACCCCCCCCTCCCCCCCCACACCCCCCCCCCCCCCCCCCCCCCCCCCCCCCCCTCCCCCCCCCCAACCCCTCCCCCCCCCCCCCCTCCCCACCCCCCTCTCCCCCTCCAATCCCCCCCCCCCCCCCCCCCCGCCCCCCATCCCCCCACCACGCAACTCCCCCCTCCCCCCCCCCCCTCCCCACCCCCCCCCCCCCCCCCCCCCGCCCCCCCCCTCCCCCCCCATGTCCACCTTCCCTCTCCAACCCCCCCACCCCACCCCCCACCCCCACCTCCCCCCTCCCCCCCCCCCTCCTCCCCCCCCCCCCCCCCCCCCCCCCTCCCCCACCTCGCCCACCCCCAAGCCCCCCCACCACCCCCCCCCCGCCCCCCCCCCCCCCCCCCCGCCTACCCCCCCCCCCCTCCCCCCCCCCCCCTCCCCCCCCCCCACCCCCCATCGTCACCCCCCCCCCCCCCCCCCCACCCCCCCCCCCCCCCCCCCCCCCCCCCCCCCACCCCCCCCCTCGCCCCCCGACCGCCCCCACCCCCCCCACCCCCCCGCGCCCCCCCACCCACTTCCCCCCCCCCCCCCACCCCCCCCCCTCCCACCCCCCCCCCTCCCCCCCCCCCAACCCCCCCCCCCCCCTCCCACTCCCCCCCCTCCTTACCCCCCCCTCCCCACCCCCCCCCCCCCCGCCCCACCCCCCAGCCCGCCTCCCCCCCCACCCCCCCCCCCCATCAGCCCCCCCCCGCCTCCCCCCTACCCCACGCCCCCACCCCCCCCCCCCCCCCTCCCCCCCCCCCACCCCCATCCCACCCCCCACATCCCCCCCCCCCCCCCGCCCCCCGCCCACCATCCCGACCCCCCCCACCCAACCCCCCTCCCCCAATCCCCCCCCCCCTCCCCCCCCCCCCCCCCCCCCCCCCCCCCCCCCCCACCCCCCCCCCCCCACTCCCCCCCCCCACCCCCCCCACCCCGCCCCCCCACCGACCCCCCACCCAACCCACACCCCCAACCCCCCCCCCCCCCCCCCTCCCCATCCCCCCCCCACCCCCCACCCCCCCCCCCCCACCCCCCCCCCCCCCCCCCCCCCCCCCCCCCCCCCCCCCACCCCCCGCACCCCCCCCTCCCCCCACCCCCCTACCCCCACCCCCCCCCCCCCCGCCCCCCCCCCTCACCCCCCCGCACCCCCCACCCCCCGCCCCCCCCCCACCCCTCCCTCCACCCCACCCCCCCCCCCACCCCCCCCTCCCGACACCCCCCCCCCCCCACCCCCCCCCCCCCCCCCCCCCCCTCCCGACCCCAATCCCCCCCCCCCCCACACCCCCCACCCCCCACCCCCACCACCCCCCCCCTCCATCCCCCCCCCCCCCCCACCCCCCCCCCCCCACCACCCCCACTCCCCCCACCACCCCCCCACCCCCCCCTCCACCCCCCCCCCCCCACCCTCCACCACCCCCCCCTGCTCGCACCCCGCCCTCACACCCCCACCCCCAACCACCCCCGACCCCCCCCCACCCCACCCCCCCCCCACGAACTCCCACCCCCCCCGCCCCCCCCCCCCCCCCCCCCCCCCCCCCCCCTCCTCCCCGCACCATCCCCCATCCACCCCCGTCCCCCCCCCCCCCCCCCCCCCAAAAAACCCCCCTCCCCCGCCCCCAAAACCCCCCCCCCGCCCCCCCCGCCCCCCCCCCCCCCCCCCTCCCCCCCCCCCCCCCCCCCCCCCCCCCCCCCCCCCCCCCCCCCCCCCCCAACAACCCCCCCTCCCCCCACCCCCCCCCCCCCAACCCCCCCCCCCCCCAACCCCCCCCCCCGTCCCCCACCTCGCCCCCCCACCCCCCCCTCAAACCCCCCACCCCCCCCCCCCCCCACCCTCCCCCCCCCGCCCCCCCCCCCCCCCTCTCCCCCCCCCCCCCCGCCACCCCCCCCGCCCCACCCCCCCCCCACCCCCCCACCCCCCTGCGCCCCAGCCCCCCCCCCTCCGCCCCGGACCCCCCCCATTTCCGCACCCCCACCCCCCTCTGCCTCCCCCCCCCACAACCCCGCCCCCCCCAACCCCCCCCCCCCCCCCCACCCCCCCCCCTACCCCCCCCCCCCCCCCCGCCCCCCCCCCCCCCCCCCCACCCCCCCCTCCTCTACCCCATGACCCAACCTCCCCCCTCCACCCAACCCCCCCCCCCCACCCCCGCCCCACCCCCCCCCCCCCCCCCCCCCCGCCCCCCCCACCCCACCTCCCCCCCCACCCCCCCCCCCTCCCCCCCCCCCCCACCCCACCCCCCCCCGCCACCCCCCCCCCCCCCCACCCCCACCCCTCCCCACCCCCCCCCACCCCCCCCATCCCCCCCCGAAACCCCACCCCACCACCCCCCCCCCCCCCCCCCCCCCCCACATCCACCCCCCCCCCCCCCACCCCCCCCCCCCCCCCCCCCCCCCCCACCCCCCCCCCCCCCCCCCCCCCCCCCCCCCCCCCCCCCCCCCCCCCAATAAAACACGCCCCCCCCCTCCTGCCCCCCCCCATGCCCCCCCCCCCCGTCCCCCTCCCCCTCCCCCCCCTCCCACCCCCCCCCAACCCCCCCCCCCCCCCCCACCCCCCCCCCCCCCCCTTCCCCCCCCCCCCCCCCCCCCTATCCCCCCCACCCCGACCCCCAACCCCCCCCCACCCCACCCCCCTCCCCCCCACCCCCCTCCCCCCCTCCCCCCCACCCCCCCCCCCCCCCCCACCCCCCCAACATCTCCCCCCCACCCCTCCCACCCCCCACTCCCCCCCCCCCACCCCCCCCCCCCCCCCGCTTCCCCCCCCCCCCCCCCCCCCCCCCCACCCCGCACCCCCCCCCCCCCACCCCCCCCCCCCCCCACCCCCCCCCCCCACCCCCCCCCCCCCTCTCCGCCCCCCCCGCCCCCCCCCCCCCCCCCCCCCCCCCCCCCCCCACACCCCCTCACCCCCCCCCCCCCCACCCCCCCCCCCCCCCCCCCCCCCCACCCCTCCACCCCCCCCTCCCTCGCCCCCTCCCCCCCCCCCCCCCCACCCCCCCCCCTCCCCCCCCCCCCACCTACCCGCCCCCACCCACACCTCCCCCCCCCCCTATCCCCCCCCACCCCCCCCCCCCTCTCCCCTCCCACCCCCCTTCCCCCCCCCCCCCCACCCCACCCCTCCCCCCCCGAACCCCCTCCGCCCCCCCCACCCTTCTACCCCCCCTCCCCCCCCTCCCCACCCCCCCCCTCCCCCCCCCCCCCCCCCCCCCCCCCCCCACCCCCCCCCCCCCACCCCACCCCCATCACTCCCAGCCCCCCCCCCACCCCCCCCCCCCCCCCCCCGCCCCCCACCCACCCCCCGCCCTTCCCCCACCCCCCCCCCCACCCCCCCCCCCCCCCTCCCACCCCCCCCCCCACCAACCCCCCCCCCCCCCTGCACCCCCCCCCCCACCACCCACTCCCTCCCTCTCCATAACCGCCCCTACCCCCACCGCCTCCCCCCCACCCCCCCCCCCCCGCGCCCCCCACCCCCCCCCACCCTCCCCCCCACCCCCCCCCAACCCCCCCTCGCACCCCCCCCCTCCCCACCCCCCCCCACACTCCCCCCCCCCACCCCCCCCCCTACCCCTCCCCCCCCCCTCCCCCCCCCAGACTTCCCCACCCACCCCCCCCCCCCCTCTCCCCCCCCCCCCCCCTCCCCCCCCCCCCACCCCCCCCCCCCCCCCCCACCTCCCCCCCCCCCACCAACCCCCCCCCCCCCCTCCCCTCCCACCCCCCCCCACTCCCCCCCCACCCCCACCAGCCCTCCCGACCCCCCCCCACCCCCGCACCCACCCCCTCACCCCCCCCCCCCCCCCCGCCCTCCCCCCACCCCCCCCCCCCCCCCCACCACCCACCACCCCCCACTCCCCCCCCCCCCCGTCCCCCCCCCTCCCTCCCCCCCCCCCAAACCCCCCCACCCCCCCCCCCCCCTCCCCCCCCCCTCCCCCCCCTCCCCCCCCACCCCCCCCCCCCCAGCACCCCCCCCCCCACCCCCCCCCCCCACCCCCCCCCCCCCCCCCCCAACCTCCAACCCCCCCCCCCCCCCCGCACCACCCCCCCCCCCCCCCCCCACCCCCACCCCACCCCCCCCCCCCCCCCCCCCACCCCTACCCCCAACCCCCCCCCCATCCCCCCCCCCCCCCCGCTCCCACCCCCCCCCCCCCCCCCCCCCCACACACCCCCCCTCCCCCACACCCCCCCTTCCCCCCTCCCCCATTCCCCCCCCACCCCCGCCCGCCCCCCACCCAACCCCCCTCCCCCCCCCAGCCCCCCCCCCTCCCCCCCTACCCCCCCCCCCCCCCACCCCCCCCACCGCCACCCCCCCCCCACCCGCCCCCCCTCCCCCCCCCCCCCCTCCCCCCCCCCCCCACCCCCCCCACCCCCCCCGCCCCCCCCCCCCCCCCCCCCCCCCCCCCCCCCTCCCCCCCCCCCCCCCCCCCCCCCACCCCCCCGCCCCCCCCCCCCCCCCCCCCCCCCCACCCCCCCGCCCCCGCTCCCCCCCCCCCCCTCCCCTTCCTCCCTCCCCCCCCCCTCCCCAACCCCCCCCCACCCCCCCACAACCCCCCCCACCCACCCCCCCCCAACCCACCCCCCCCCCCCACCCCCCCCCACCCCCCACCCCCCCCCCCCCCCCCCCCCCCCCCCCCCCCCCCCCCCCCCCCCCCCACTCCCACCCTCCCCCCCCCCATCCCCCCCCCCCCCCCCCCCCCACCAACCCCCCCCCCCCCCACCCCCCCCCCCCCACCCCCTCCCCCCCCCCCCCCCCCCCCCCCCCCGACCCCCTCCCCCCCCCCACCCCCCCCCCCCCCCCACCCCACCCCCACCCCCCCACCCCCCCACCCACAGCCCCCACCCCCCCCCCCCACCCCCCCCCACCCACCTCTCCCCCCCCCCCCCCCCCCCCACCCCCCCCCCCCCCCACCCACCCCACCCCCCCCCCCCCCCCCACTCCCCCCCACACCCCCCCCCACCCTCTCCCCTCACTCCCTCCTCCCTACCCTCCACCCCCCCCCCGCCCCACCCCCGCCCCCACCCCCGCCCCCCACCCCCCCCCCTCCCCACCCCAACCCCCCCCCCAAACCCCCCCCCCATCCACCTCCCTCCCCCCACCCGCCCCCACCCCCCCCCCCCCGACCCTCCTCCCCCCCCTCCCTACCCCTCCCACCCCCCCCCCTCCCCTCCCCCCCCCCACCCACCCCCTCACCCGGCCCCCCCCCCCCCCCCCCCCCCCCCCCCCCCCCCCCACCACCCCAACCCCTCCCCCCCCCCCCACCCCCCCCCCCCCCCCCGGCCGCCCCCGCCTCCTACCCCCCCCACCCCCCCACCCCCTCACCCCCTCCCCCCCACCCCCCGCCCCCTCCACCACCCCCCAGCCACCCTCGCCCCCCACCCTACACACCCCGCCTCCCCCCCCCCCCCCCTCCCCCCCCCCCCCCCCCCCCCCCCCCCCCAACCCGCCCCCCCCCCACCCCCCCCTCCCCACTCCCCCACCCCACCCCCCCCCCCTACCCCCCCGCCCCCCCCCCCCCCCCCCCCAGACCCCCCCCCTCCCCCTCCCCCCCCAACCACCCCCCCCCCTCCCCGCCCCCCCCCCCCCCCCCCCCCCCCCCCCCTCCCCCCCCACCCCACCCACCCTCGCCCCACCCCCATACCCACCCCCCCCCTCCGCCCCACCCCCCCCCCCCCCTCCCCACCCCCCGCCTCCCACCCCCCGCCCCCCCCCCCACCCCCCTCCCCCCCCCCCCACCCCCCACATCGCTCCCCCCCCCCCCACCCCCCCCCCCCCACCCTAATCCCCCGCCCCCCCCCCCCCCTTGCCCTCCCCCCCCCCCCAGCCCCCCCCCCCCCCCCACACTCCACCCCACCCCCCCCCTCCCCCCCCACACCCCCACCCCCCCCCCCCCCCCCCCCCCGCCCCACTACCCCCCCCCCCCCCACCCCTCCACAAGCCCCTCCCCTCCCCCCCCCCCCCCCAACCCCCCGCCAGCCCCCCCCCCCCCCCGCCCCGGCCCCCCTCCACCCCCCCTCCCCCCCCCCCCCCCCCCCCATAACGCCACCCCCACCCCCCAAGCACCACACCCCGCCACCCTCCCCCCCCCCCCCCCTAACCCCCCCCCCCCTCTCCCCCCCCCTCCCCCCCCTCCCTTCACCCCCCCCCCCCCCCCCCCTCCCCCCCCACCACCCCCCCCCCCAAATTCCCCCCCACCCCCCCCGCCCGCCCCTCCCCCCCCCCCCCCCCCCTACTCCCCCCCACCCCCGCCCCCCACCCCCCCCCAGACCCTCCCCCTCCCACTCGCCCCCCCATCCCCCACACCCCCCCCCCCCCTCCCCCTCCCCCCCCCCCCCCCCCCCCCCCCACCCCCCCCCCACACCCCCCCCCCCCACCGCCACCCCCCTCCCCCCCCCCCTACCCCCCCTCCCCACCCCTCCCCCCCCCCCCCCCCCCCCCCCCCCCCCCCATCGCTAACCCCCCCCCCCCCCCCCTCTCTCCCCAGCCACCTGCCCACCCCACCCCCCGCCACCCCTCGCCCCCTCCCCCCACCCCCGCCCCCCCCCCCCCCCCCCCCCCCCTACCCCCCCCCCCCCCCCCGCCTCCCCCACCCCCCCCTCCCCCCCCCCCCCCCACCTCCCCCCCCCCCCGCCCGCGCCCCCCCCCTCCCCCACCCAACCACCTACCCACCCCACCCTCCTCCCCCCCCCCCCCCCCCCTTCACCCCCCCTCCCCACCCCCCCCCACCTCTCCCCCCCCCCCCCCCTCCCTACCCAACCCATCCCCCACCCCCCCCCCCCACCCCCCCCCCCCCCCACCCCCCCCCCCTCCCCACCCACTCCCCCCCCCCCACACCACCGCTCCCACCCATCCCCCCAGACCCCCCCCCCCCCCCCACCCCCCCGACCACCCCCCCCCCACCCCCCCCCACCCCCCCCCCCCACCCCCCCCCCCCCGCCCCCCCCCCACCCCTCCCCCCCCCCCCCCGCCCCCCCCCCCCCCCCCCCTCCACCGCCCCCCAAACTAACCCCGACCAGTCCACCCTCACCGGCACCTCACCCCTCAACCTAACCCGACCAACCAAATATCCCACCCCACTCCCAATGAACAACCCCACAGATCATGTCAGCAACAAACACCATCCACCTAACGTAACCACCAGCCCAACACATGCCACCCCACAATGCCACCACCCCACCCCAACAACACCCCTAATGCGATCACGTAGAACAAGGACACCCCCACACCCGCCACCCAGCACACATCCTTTGTGCCACCCACTTTCTATTCCCTGGTAGCTATTATACAGACCATGAAATATGGATACCCATCATTCCCCGTCAACAACCCCATTATGCATTTTCGTATTCATCTACGCAAAGAGGACTCGAGCTGATACCGTGTTATAACTGTAAAGAACAAGAACACAAGAATAAAGAGAAGAATGCGGAGAAGGAGAATACTTATTCATGTAAACAATCCAATAGGTTACAAGTATCAAGTATTTATAGGGAAGATAAATACATGTAAACCCTAACGGGCCGGTTGAGATAATGGTGAATATACATAAGCCCATTAGTATTATTTTACAACACATTTGTTATTGCTTTCTTTTTTTTACTTTTTAACAGAATGACAATTTTACCCTTAGCTACTTAATTAAAGTTTTCATTAAAAGTTTGTAATAATAATTACAAACAAGGGCAATATAGTAAACTTGATCAAACTTCTCTATTTATTTTAGTAAGTACAATTAAATTAAGACATCCAAAAAAAAACCTAGACTATTAATTTGATACGGAGTGAGTATAACAAACTTTATTTATTAAATATCTAACAAGTACGTAACGATTTTTTTAATGAAAAATAAACCGATATAAAGGCGTCTGGATTACGAAAAAAACGAGCTCAATATTGATATGCTTCAGACGTGCGGGCGATATTATAAACAATGTTGAATTTTAATATTTGTTTTTAGTAAAGAAAAAAGACCAAAAAACTTTCAGGAACACACCCTTAACCTAAATGATAATTAAAAAAAATACCTTAAAGTTTGTTTAAAAAATATCAATGAAAGCACGAATTGTATACACCCTATTTACCAATGCTCGATGATTCAACTTTTAATTATCTTCGAAAAGCGAATAAAAATAGCCCCTCGTATTTTTTTTCTCGTTACATGAATAAAGTACACATGGATTTGGTTATTTCACATGCAATACAAGTACACATGAACTAAGGAGTAAACTGCTAACAAAATGTCAATGCGAGCAAAAGAAAAAGTATACTCAACAAAAACTTTGTCCACTTGAACCAAACTTAAAATATCATTTTTGAAATAACCAAACACAACCATTATCAGTTTAGAAAAACATTAAACATTGCGTTAAAGAGCAGTTAAAGTTTATTACATACAACCAATTTGTTAAAAAGGTTAACAGTTTATGTTTACAAGCTTATAAACTAAAGGACTTCTTTGCAACAATTTTTTAGCACTACGTAACAAGTTTGGTGCAAGTTTTTATTCATTTGTATAGTGCAGAGACTAATTCGAAAGATTGGCACTATATAAGCTTTCTTATGCAGGCTAGGGCTTAATTCACTTGATTCTCTCTCAAAAGTTTACCCGATTATTGTCCCTAGTTTTTCCCTTGTTTCCGATATAAGGTCAATTCGATCTTCTTTGTTGATATTGAGTTTAAAGGTGTTGTAAGTGTGAGTTGTTGTATTGTTTCCAGTTGCATCCGTGTTGGAGATAACTGATTTCAATTGTATTGTTTGGTAACTCATTTGATGACTTATCTACTATATCGTTTTAATCAAAGATCACCAAAGGCCAGGGTGATAGTTAGCCTGTTCTGTGCCATTTTTACACGATTGCATAACCATTGGTATATATTAAGATGGGCCCAAACAAGACAACTCTCTCACAAAACGCAAATTCCACCATTAAACCCAAAAGACAATAGTTAACCTATTAACATGACCAAAAGTATACTAAGATGAACAAGATCTAACTTATAACCAGGATATTCTTCCATTTCCACATATTTGCTTTCGCAGATAACAAATCTGCTTGACAAGCCTGTAAGCTTGCCTCTAACTGATTTCTCGACCTTATAAGCCCAGGTATAACAGTAGAAAGAGCACACATTTAAGGGTCAAACCATCCGATATAGCGGCAAGAGGAACCCTAATCATGCAAATGACAAGTTGTTAAAGTAAACCAACAACCACCTTTGTTACTGTGGACTTTGTTATTAACACTAAAACATAGACAATCTTATAATGGCACTTACCGTTTGAGGAAAAGAAAAAAAATCGACGGCCTGTGTTCCCTGTCTAAGATGTGCGAATTATTGCTTGACTACCACACCAGCATCGAACCATGATTGAGATGTTCAAGATTTTGGAGATGAAATTTTTTTTTGGGAAAGTTTAGGGATGATGAGTGAAGATGAAAAGTGTCGGAGAAGATTTACATAGGGAAAAGGGACAAGTGTTGACAGTGGTGAATTAGTAACACATGCGGTAAAATGATCATTTTGCCCTCACGTGAAAGGCACGTGAGCTTGATAGTGAAAGGGACGATTGAAGATTCAAAAATAGCATGTCACGGTTGACAGGAGTATTTATTTTGAAAATGTGACAGTAGTATATTGGATACAACCTTAAAGACGAACGGTGTAAATTACTTAAAAACATCTAAGAACATGTACCATGTAACATGTAGTTCCATAGAATTTCTACATTATTTTCTTATCATATTATCTCAGATTCTCTACTAGAATATCTTCCACCAGTTAAACAAACTTTGAAATAGCTACATTACCAGAATTTTGCAGAGTTTGACAATGTTTTTATAACTGGCTAACCATAGCTGACTTGATTAGTGATAACCCGATTGCATTTATCCATTTTGAATTAACTACTTATAGTAATACTAGAGTATATGAAATATCGATATAAAATGATTAATTAATCAGGTAAATTATTTTTTTCCCATGACCAGATTTTTGCCACATTGAGGAAATAAACGGTCCTTCAAAGGACTATTGCAATGAAAGCAATACACAATATCCATGTAATCCTAACAAGGGTTACTATGGGAGAGGTCCAATCCAACTATCATGGAACTACAACTACGGTCCAGCCGGGAGCAGCATCGGATTTGACGGACTGAACAATCCTGAAACTGTAGCCACAGATCCAATCATCTCCTTCCGAACTGCATTATGGTTTTGGATGAATAATGTCCATTCAGTCATACTTTCGGGCCAAGGGTTTGGAGCAACTATCCGAGCAATCAATGGAATGGAATGCGACGGGGGCGATCCTGATACAGTAACTGCTCGTGTCGGTTACTACAATCAATACTGTAGTCAACTTGGGGTTGCACCTGGAGGTAACCTACGATGTTAGACTCCTCTATTTAAAACTTGTTATTCGTGCTAAGATCACTGAAGATCCAACTGTGCGGTATCTAATTGGTTTTATATTTGGCAGTTGTAATCTTATTCATTTTTGTATACCACAATTTGTTAGAATTGTGGCATCTCTATTTGTATACCACAGTTTAATCTATTTGCGTGATTTAACCTTAAACATATCTTGCCTGTCTTTATACCCTCAACGTGCTCCGAATTCGTATATGTTTTCTTATTCTTTCTTACCCTCAACTTTCAGATATCAAACAGTTATTTTACAATGGATAGTGGAATCTCCGATATATGCTTGTAAATTTTCACAACTCTGTTTTCAAACATAAGATAAAGTTAGACTGGTATCGTATAAATATCTGATAATCCCTCGTGTAATAACAACAATAGGTCAATAGCTAATCAATAGCTCACATGTTACGACTAGTCGTCGACTATTAACTCCTATGGTCCAACCAAAAACAATGATAGACATAGAAACAATGTTGCAAAACAAGACGTGCAAGGCCGATTAATCATCGTTTACGTGCTACTGGGTCATCAACCTTAACGATTTGGGTAAATCGGTCGAACACATAGGTCAACTGTAGTCGATGGCGGTCAAAGACGATCAATGGTGGTCAAACTTGTCGGAAACCTGCAAATCTTGTCGTAAATACTCAAAATTCATCGTAAACTTGTTTCAATCACTTATTGTACTTGTTTATATCTATTACAACTTGTTTTTGAAAACAAATCTTGCCGAAAATATCAAAACTCACTAGAGATACCTAAAACTTGCAAGAAAAATCAAAACTCGCCCGATATACAAAAAACTTGTCGAAAATGTCAATCCGATTTATCCCGCATGAACCGATTACAAGCTACAAGGAGGTCGACCGTCTGACTATCGATTCGCGATTTTTGCAACCATGCATACAAATATTGATGTGTTCATATTATTAGATATGTAAATAATAAAGATGAATCAACTAAAAAGCTTGTGTCCCAAAGGTACATCATGTTGTGTGAGAAGCTCCTCAACCAATTGGTTGTGGTTTCAAGTCATGCTTAGGACATGTGAGATAGATTTGTAGCATGAATATTGTGAGATAGTTAAAATTTCCGTTTTAAAAAAATAAAAAATAAAGATGAATCACGTCGACCGAGAGAAAATCCAACCCGGGTAGCATAAACAGCACATCAATGAAACCAAGCACAAGGGGTTTGTTTCAACCCATATAACGATCAATGAAGGCGACACACATGATGATGATAATGAGGATCTACAAATCCCGAAGACTGATGTGAATACATGGTCTGAGAAAATGAGACAAATCACAATTAAGAAAAGCATTCTTAACATCCATGTGATGAACAAGTGGTCAAAACAAGACTAAGAACAGTACGAATGGTGGTCGGCTTAACAACTGGGCTGAAGGTCTCATCACAATCAATACCAAGTTGCTGACTATTACCATTAGCAATCAGTCGCGCTTTATATCGACTCAACAAACCATCAACACGAAATTTATGCCGAAATAACCATATCAGGCTATATTAGCACCAAGAGGTCTTGGAACCAAAACCTAAGAACCATTTTTAGTTAATGTGTTATATTAATCATACATAGCATCCCGCTAATGCGTGTCAGAAAAAGTAACATACAAAGAATTAGGAACGGGACAAATATGAGAAACTTGAAGACTTAGACGTTGAGTGGTTTTACGTGTTCCATCCTGACTTCGAGTAAGCATAGGGTGAGTTCGGGTTGGCGGGTCAGGAGCAATAGTAGTTTGAGGTTGACATTCGGTTCGAACTATGCCCAAGAGCATAGCACTTCGACACCTGGGTGACCGAGGCGTTGGTGCCACGTAGAGAACTGAGAGACATCAAAACACTTGGAAGAGACGACGGTTGGATTACCGGATATAGATCACGTGAACTATCACATATGAGAAGGATATGACGAGTCAAGAAATTTTTTACTAAAAACCCAAAAGCGTCAAAATCAATAGTGCAATTGTTCTCCTGAATAAACTGACGAACAAATATAATATTTTTAATAATATTAGGGGTGTAAAGAACATTTGGCAATGAAGAGTAGGAATGATGTAATGGTCTGTGTTTGTGACGGGTATAGTTTTACCGTCACCAACAAGAATACACGGATTCAAGCAAGAATTAAAATAATCTTCTCACCTCAAAACTATTTATGAAAAATCCAATCCATAGCTTATGTGGCAAAATTTGTTGAACATGGTCATTTTCAGGTGGTGATTCTGGCTCACCGGGTGAAAGACGATGCCTTATCTTGGTGGCAGATCCTAAATATACTTATGGAAAATATGCATGGTTTAGATCAGCAGATGGAAAAGAAAGAGGGTGAGAGTTTGTATTTTATGGACCGTATATGGGTTCCATTAATAGGAGACGTGAGAACGATGATCATGGACGAAGCTCACAAGTCTAAGTACTCTTGAATCCATGAGCTGATAAGTATGTCCATGATCTTCGAAGATATGTATTGTGGGCCGGGAATGAAAGAGAATATTGCTACTGTAAGTTAGTACGTGTTTGACCAAGTTCAAAGGAAAGGCTGAGCACCAAAGGCCTTCCGGGCATACAGCAACAATCCCCGAATACCCTTAATGGAAGCGTGATAAATCACAATGTATTTTATCACCAAGTTGCCTAGGTTAAAAGTGGGCATGACACGATTTGGGTCATAGTCGATAGACTGACTAAGTCGGCTCATTTCCTGGCTATAAGAGAAGACTATAGTACTGAGAAATTGGCAAAGATCTACATTGATGAGATAGTCGCGAGACATGGAGTTCCTGTGTCGATTATTTCAGATAGAGATGGACGATTTACGTCGCATTGCTAGTAGACTGTGCAAAAAGCTTTAGGGACAAGATTGGATATGAGTACCGCTTATCATCCCCAAACGGATAGGCAAAGTGAGCGTACGATTCAGACCTTAGAGGATATGTTGAGAGCGTATGTAATTGAGTTTGGTGGTAGCTGGGATGTTCATCTACCATTGGCTGAGTTTTCTTACAATAATAGCTATCATTCGAGTATAAGAATGTGCTTCCGTTTTGAAGCCCATGTACGAAAGGAAGTGTAGGTCGCCTATTTTATGGGCTGAGATTGGAGAAAGTAGTTTGATTGGACCTGAATTGGTTCAAGAAACGACTGATAAAGTTGTGTTGATAAAGGAGAAGCCCAAAGCAGCGAGAGATCGTCAAAAGAGCTATGCTAATAATAGACGCAAACCCTTGGAATTCGAAGTAGGAGATCGAGTAATGTTGAAAGTATCACCTTGTAAAGGTGTAATTCGTTTTAGGAAAAAGGGTAAGTTAGCACTGAGATACGTAGGACCATTTGAGATTCCTGAAAGGATCGATCCTGTAGCTTATCAATTGAGATTGCCTGAGGAATTGAATGGGGTACATGACACGTTTCATGTGTCAAACCTAAAGAAATGTTTGGCTATGCAGTTTGGCATGTGCCATAGGATGAAATAACGTTGCCTAAAAACTCTTTCGTTTTGTTTGAGAACCTGTGAATAATGGATCGTGATTAAGAGTTTAAAGCGTAGTAAGATAGTGTTAGTAAAAGTTCATTGGAATTCTAAGCGTGGTCCTGAGTTTACTTGGGAACGCGAGGATTATATGAAGTCTAAGTACCCTCAGTTGTTTGTTGATCGAGCTGATGAATCGGCTAGTTAAATCTCGGGATGAGATTTCCTAAAGGAGGGGATACTGTGACAATCATGGCGTGAGCAGGTTAGTCAACCCGTTAGTGTTGACTTAGGTGCCTGTTGCAATGTATAATTTATGTGATTTTATGTGTTTATGTGTGTTTATATGTGTTATGTGAGGTTTTGGTAATTGATCTATTGAGTGTGATCATCTCAATGAGGTTGGAATAGTAGTAAAATTGGTTAAGTTCATTTCGTTCACTTTTGAGTGACAAAGAAATGATTATTGAGATTTGAGCGTTTTCGTGTTAAATGTGTAATTATTTTTACGTATACGTATTTTTGTGTTAGTAATCTAAGATAGGTGTAGATTTTAAATGAAGTTAAAGGAAAAAAAAAAATAATGAAAAAAAAATCTATTTAGGAAAGTTAGGTATGAAAAAGAAAAGTCAAAAAGTTATTTTTAAAGTCAGAGTTGAATTCGTTTATGCAAAAAGGTATAGTCAAATTTGTTAAGGTTTTTATAAAAAATTTAGGAAATACAAGTAATTATATAATTAATAAAAAAATAAAAAAATACATAAAGGGCCAATCGGCCGATTTTGGGAAAAGAAAAAAATAGTTTTAATTAGAGACAAATACTAATTAGGCTTTATCTAGGATCTTTTAGGAGGCCTATAAATACAAAAAATAAAATCCCTAAACCTCCCTATTGAAGGTTCGGTCGACCACAAGAAGAAAAAAAAATTAGGGTTTTCTTTTAAGGTATTTTCTAATCTTTGTTATATCTAGTTATTTAATTTTCAATTAATGTAATTTAAACTTGATGGATTAGGGTTTATAAATTAGGGCTTTGATTTTTCTGAAAGTTTATAATGTTATAATAATTGTTTGATCATTAGTTTAATTGGTTACGAATTTGAATCAACGCTTAGGTCCTTAGATCGCCCGAAATTAGTTTGTTTAAAATTCACTGCAGAATTTTAGGCAGTTTTGTAACGAGCATAACCCATTCATAAAAGATCAAATAAACAATTTACAATATACTGGAGATAACCTCAGAGAGTCTACTTTCCAGAAAAGTTGGTCTCGTGAGTTTTTATGGTCGGGAAGTGGGTCAAAAGGTCTTTACAAAATCAGTGTGTAAAATAGTGACGAATTTCAGTTTTGGTTTTGATTTTTCTAAAAATACTTAGACATCTAGTTAGATCTTAAGAATCACGTGGAAGTTAGTTTATATATGGTGTGTGACCCCTGAATTTTTTCTAAGTATGTAAGGAGGTCTAAAGTGGTCAGCTAGTGCCATACTTTTAGGGTGTCAGATTCTGGACGAATTCTGGACACTTTGGATTAATGAATTTCTAAAGGATATTTGTAAAAGGGTAATGGCTTTGGGAGAGCTATAGAGACTTCAAAGAAAACATAATGTACATGGTGAATTTGGTTTGAATTGTGGAAGTTATTTTAAGTGGTAACGTTTTAGGACGTGAAAGTGAGTATAAAATTCCTGCTAAAACCAGAAAATTTATCAGTGTAGCATTGAGGTGTAAAGTGGCATAGGAGGAGTGGAAAAGAGTTTAAATCAAGTATAGAACTATGGTAGATAGCTTAGATATCCATCATAGTTGAGGTTACATCATATTGGAATGAATGCCTAATTGATGGTGGCTTATTGTGTGCTTAATTGTTTAGATTATCCGTGAAGTGTTGTGAAGATTTTGTTGGATTCTTTTGGGAAGCTAATATGTGCTTAATTACACATATTTTATATCCAATAAAACGAGCCTTAATGACCAAAAACAGACAAAAACTGCCAAATATATGTTTGTTTTGCAATTGTATTTTGCAGGAAACGGATATCACACAAAAGAACGAAAAAACAAAGCCAAAAACGACAAAACTGAGCACGGAATGGAAAAGTGTGAAAAGACGAAGCCAAATCGAAGCCAGAAAGTCAACCAAGTCAAAAGTCAACCCCGTGGAAGTCAAAAGTCAACCCCGTGGAAGTCAAAGTCAACCCCGAGAAGATAAGTCAAAAGAAAAATAACTCGAGGGACTAAATTTGCCAATTCCCAAAGTTATTTTACAAAGGATTTAAGATAGGGACTGAATTTGCCAAAGTCCCAAAGTTATATTCAAAGGCTTAATGGAAAAAATGGAAAATACAACTTTAGGGGCTGAAATTGCCAAACCCCTAAAGTTGTATCACCATAAGGAAGAAATGACAAGGGCTGAAATTGCAATTTAAGTGAAATACAACTTTAGGGGGCATTCCTGCCAACCCCCTAAACTTGTATTATTCAAGGACTGTTTTTGCAATACTTATATATGAGTTGAGGGGGCAATTTTGCCAAACCCCCAAACTCATATCATTCACAAGGACGAATTTTGCAAGACCAAGTATAAGTTTGAGGGACCATTTATACCAAAAGCCCAAACTTTTACCCTGTTAACCTTGAAACGGGTTTTCCCGCCCAAACACACTCACGGGTTCTTTTCCATTGCTTTACCCTGCAACCCCTAATTACCCCTGGTTAAACCTCCCCCCTCCACTCTACTAAACTCCCTCAACCATATAAGATTGCCAAGTTGGCAATCTCACCTCATTTAAGGCAATTCGATGGCTTAGATTGCTAGTAAAGAAGCACAAACTGATATGAAGGGCTGGGATTAGCTTTGTTATTCATCTCACACAACAAAAACATCTTTGAAGTGTCTCACAAAAGAAGCACAAGCTGAGAGAACCAAAGGGAAGAAGTTCGGCTATAAATAAAAGCCTTTTGTAAGCCTTGAAGGCATCCTAGAATATCTTAGCTTATTGTAGTTTAATTTAGTTTATTTACAGCTTATTTTAGTCATTTGTCTTTTAAATTTCATGTCTTGTAACACTTTTAAGAATTAATGAAGTTTTTGAAGTTTATAAGTTAAAAAGCCAAGTTTTGAATTCAAGCTCTTAAGTTGTTAATTTATGTTGAAATGTATTAAGAAGCTCTTCATTTAGCTTAATTATAAGTTGTTTTCATTAAGTAAAGAAAAAGTTAAGTATTTAATCAAAAATTAACAAAATCCACTCCTAAATTCACCATAGCTTATAATTTAGACGATAAGCCAGAAATGGATGGGCTTATGGACACTACCAGCTTATCTTTGATAAACTGGAGCTTGTAGACAAAGCTTTTAATAGCTTATTAGCCCTTGTTTAGAGCAAAGGGCCTTGTAAGTCCTTTTTCTTTCATTTAAGCTTATTTTTCTTGCATTAGCTTAATTTCAGCTTATTTGTGCTTATTCTCTTTTTCAATAGGCTTATTTATGCTTATTTATCATGTATGAGTATTTACTTTTGAGACCATTGGCCTTAATCACCCTAAAATCAGCTCAAAAAGCCAATTCAAAAATCTAAGGGGTGTTTGGGATAACACCCAAAATGGGTCAAAATAGGTGTGTGATGGGTTATGATCATCAAGTTAGTTTCATTTAGCTTAATTAGGGTCAAATTAGTAGTTTTAAGTAGATTTTATGCTTTAAAACTCAAAAGCCAAGCTTAATTTAGCTAAGTTGTGAATCTGTGGTAATCTTCTTTTTCAAGTAGCTTATTTTTTGTCATTAGCTTAAAATAGTCTTAAACCTTCATTTTTCTTGTTCAATTTGAGTGTTGTAATCATATAAGAGTGCCTGCATTTGTTGTCATTTGGGTTGCAATACCTTGTCCAAATTTTGTCAAGAATCCTCTTTAAGTCAAAATTGTCAATTTTCAATCTCAAACATCAGGCCTTAAAATATGTTTTTGGCTTTTCAAACTTTGAGCACAAGGTCATTAGGAGTTTGTCTGTCTGTTTTAGCTTAACTTTCAAAATTGAGCTTATTTGGTGTCTTATTTCAAAGGCTGCAAAGAGCCCTTTGGGTCTGCCAAAAAGGGCTCCCCTGGTGCAAAAGCGAAAGTTCAAGCCTATTTTTCTTAGCTTATTTGTGTTAAACAATTTAATTTTTTACTTTTCTAGATAGCCAATCAGCTCATTTATAAGTCCCTACAAGCCCAAGTCCTAATCCACCCTCTAAGTAGCTTAATTTTAAGCTAAAAGTAAGGCTTTTGACTGTTTTTCAAATAGCCTTGAGATCAAAAGCCCATTTGGCTTATTTGAGCTTATGGCTTAGTAATTTTGCTTATTTCTTAAGGCATTAGGAGTAGTGAGTAGGTTTTGATTGCTTTTTAGAAGTGTCAGCTTATTTTGAGCTTATTTGTCAATCTGCCTAAGTCAAATTAATCCCCTGTGTATTAGGTTAGTTTAAATAGCTTTTTAGGATTCTTAGCTTATTTTGAGCTTATTAGAGCTTATTTTCAAATCTGTCAAAGCCAAAAAGGCTCCCCTGGTGCTAAGAAGCTAAAAAAGCTCATTTCTGGCTTATTTAATGCTTTTTCATTATCGTTGTTGTGCTTTTATTGCCTTATCTTGTGTGATTTGTTTGACTTGAGTGCTTTTTTTTTATGTCTTTTGCTTAGCTTATTTGTTTAAAAAACCCAAAAAGAAAAGCCTTTATGCCCTTTTTGTCACTTAAGGGTTTTTCTTATCTACATAAGCTTTTCAATAAGCTTTTCAAAGGGCTTATTCTTTGTTTCCAAAATAAAAATAAGTTTAGATTGTTTTTTCTCATAGTCTTTTATGTCCTCTTTTTCTTTTTCTAGATTATAGGTCCTTAAGTTTGTATCTTGTGGCTTATTTTTAAGCCACAAAAAGCCTCTTGTCTGTTTTTAGCCATTTTCAAGTCAGCGGCCAAAAAGCTTCTTATAAGCTTATTTTTCTTTCTTTTTGCTTGTTTTAATCCTGCATTAGCTTATTAGTGATTAGCTTAGCCTTAGTTTCTAGCTTATTTGCATTCTAGTAGCTTAACAAATCCAAAAAAGAAAAAAAAATAAGCCACTTAGCTTAATAAGCCTTTCTGTCTGTTTTAAGTGCTTTTTCCAGCTTATTTATAAGCTTTCACAAAAAGTCATAGTTAAGAAAAAAGCTTATTTTCAAGTGCTTAAAAACTTTGTTAAGAAAAATTTTGAAAAAAAATAAAATAAAGGGGAAGGCCAAAGCCCCGGGTGAGAGACTCGAACCCGGGACCTCAAAGCCCTCAACCCTTATAAACCCAACACCACTACCGTTGTGCTACAATAGCTCATCCGGTAGTGGTTTGTTGGATTTAATATATAAGGCTACTTTAGCCCATTAAGCTTATAAGCTGTTTGGGCTTATTTCTCAGCTTGTTTAATAAGCTGGTTTCCCCAGCTTATTTTTCTTAGGACCCTTAACATTTTAGCTATTTTGTGTAATTTTTCTAGAATTTTTTAGTAACGTTTACTATTTTTTATAATTTATTTGTTAAAAACTTTAAAAAATCATAAAAAATAAAATAAAAGTCAGAAAAATATAAACTTTTTTTTAAAAATTCTTTTTTTTCATATAGTTTCTAGGAAAATTGTTAAATTTTTCATAGGGTCATTTTCTCAAAATTTCACTTTTTAAAGAACGGGATCCGTCCCCGTTTTTCTTTTGACTTGTTTTTGGTCCAAACGAACTCCGTTTTCGATCTAGTTTTTTTAAACTTTGTTTTTAGTCAAGTAGAATCTATTTTTAGTTTAAAAATTGTTCTAGGGTTAAAATTACAAAATTTAGGTTTTTGACCCTCGTTTTTCGTACCCGTTTTAGGTTTTAAGTTATTTAGCTTTCGTTTTTAGATTTTATTTAATCGTTTTGCATATTTAACTGGTAGAAATAGAAAACCAATCATAACCTTGTCATATTCAAACATCGTTTATCAATTCGTGATTCGATTTTCCATTCAAGCCTCGTTGGGACATAACGACCCGGGAAATCAAACTTCCGGACATATATATATTTTATTTAGTGAATTTTGACTTCTTGCCTTGATCAAAGGCAATTGGTTGAGTGTTTGCTTATATTTATATATATATATATATATATATATTTATTATATATATTATATATTATATATATATATATATATATATATATATATATATATCTATATATTATATAATATTGTATATTATTGACGAACCAATTTTGGCGCCTGTTGCGGGGAGACTGTGAACGAATTATCTGTTGCGTTTGACAATTGTGTTTGATTTGTGATATCTCTTTTTTTATAAAAATACAAAAATATTTTTTCATTTCTTTTTTAGTATATATTTATAAAACAAGAAAAACCAAAAATATAAAAACATTGTCTTAATCAAGAAATAAAATTCACAAGTTGGTAAAAATACCAAAATATAATATTCTCAATTGAGGTATTATCATAATAAATTCCGGTGAACTTGTTGGTTCCCAAATCGAACAAAAGATTTAAAAACTTGCCATTTGTGTCTCTTACGACGTACGGCTCACCTTGAAAAGTTAAACAAACTAAAAAGTGGGTATAAGGAGGGTTGTTCCAAGGAACTACGACCCGAAAGGAGAAATAAGCTTCGCGCTATTCCTACTCCTCCGCTCACCTGTGCGTTTATCTTTTTGAGAGCTACCGTGAAGTAAGTAGATTATTTGGTTGAAGTTTGTTCCTACCATACATTGATCCAGTAAAATAACTTGTGAATAAATCATTGAAAAAAAAAAAAATTAGTGTAAATTTTCTTTTTATATTTCTATTTTGTGCATGCGCACTCGTTCTCAAGCCCGTAAACGTCGACAACAGCAAGTCCGACAAACTTCTGTTGAACCACCAAATCTTGAGAAACCAAATAATAACCAAGAACTTTTCAATCCTCCCATAGTTACGATGGCCGATAATCGTACTATGGCGCAATTACTCGAAGCACCCACCGAGGGTTACGAGGATGCGATCGTTGTTCCCGAAATTACCGCAAACAACTTTGAGATCAAGCATGGTCTACTTAATCTTGTTCAAAACAAGCAATTTTTTGGACATGATAAAGAAGACCCACATGCTCACATCCGATATTTCAACAAGATCACTTCTACGATGAAGTTCCCGAACGTCCCGAGTACGTCGGTTAAGCTTATGCTTTTCCCATTTTCCCTCGAGGGAGCAGCCCGGATTTGGCTTGAAAAAGAGCCCCCTCGATCGATTCTTACATGGGATGATCTTGTTTCGAAATTCATTAACAAATTCTTCCCTCCCTCTAAAACAACAAATCTTCGAAATGAAATCACGAGATTTCAACAAAAATTTGATGAAACGTTTTACGAGGCATGGGACCGATTCAATGATCTTCTTAGGGGATGCCCGCATCATGGGTTTTCAGAATTGCATCAACTCGATACATTCTATAATGCCCTAAATTCGAATGATCAAGATTCATTGAACTCCGCTGCGGGTGGTAACTTTTTGGATAAAATGCCTCGAGAATGCCTAAAAATCATCGAGAGCAAATCCAAAGTTCGTCAATCACAAAGCAAGGCAGTCGTTGCCAAAGTGAGTACGAGCTCTTCTACCCCAGCAGTTTCACCCGATGTTGCTGAACTTAAAGATATGGTTAGAGCATTGATTCTCGATAAGAAAAACCAAACCCCAGCTCCCGTAAAAGCGGTTGAGCAAAGTTGTGTAACTTGTGGGGGTGGTCATTCTTACCAAAATTGTCCAGCCACCGATGGCAACATTTATCGTGACAATATCCAAGAGTATGTGTCACAAGCCGCTGCGGCAAATTTCAACCAAGGAAATACCGGTTACCGACCTCAAATGGTTGCAAATCAAATTCGACCTCCCGGTTTTCCTCCCGTTCAAAACCATCAAGGAAATAATCAAAACAATTTCAATCGGGGAAACAATTACAATCAAAACCGAGGGAACAATTTCAACCAAAGCCAAGTTTACCATCCCTAGGTTAATCAACCACCAGCTTACCAAGCTTTTGTTCCTCAGACACATGGAGTGTCCAAAACTGATTTTGACAACTACGTCAAGGCTAATGATGCAGTTCTGAGGAACATGCAAAAAAAGGCCAAACCTTGCAAAACCAAATGGCCAATTTAACGGACATGCTTTCCAAGTTCGTGACTTCTAATACCGCCTCTACTTCCGGTTCGGAAACTCTCCCGGGTAACACCGTTACTAACCCAAAGGAGGATTTGAAAGGTATCACCACCCGAAGTGGTGTTGCATATCAAGGACCTGCGATTCCTTCTACTTCATCTTCTTCTCCGAAAGTAATGAATCGTTACAAAGGACACGATTGCTTCCTACTAATAACGGAAGCACCGAAGACGTCCAACCTCCGGTAGTTCAAGTCCAATCTCAAAATCCAATTTCTGAGCCCGATGTTGATCCCGTTAGTGCTCCGATGCCTAACCAACGAACATCAATTCCATTTCCTTCAAGAAGAAATGATGAAAGGCGCCGTGAAAAAGCTAATGATCAAATTGAGAAATTCTATGAAATCTTAGAGATTTGAGGTGTCGACAATTAGCTTTTACGGATGCCTTTGACCCTTAAGCCAAAATTTGGCCTCGACTCTAAAAAACTTTCAACGGAAACAAGAGAAGTTGATGAAATGGCTAGAACCCATTGAACGAGATTGCTCAGCATTCATCCAAAACAAGTTTACCGCAAAAAAACTTGGAGACCCTGGCCGATTTCTATTCCCAAGTGAATTTTCTGGATTTAAAAACAGCAACGCCTTAGCCGATCTCGGCGCAAGCATTAATCTTATGCCATATTCCGTCTGGAAAGATCTCTCTCTTCCCGAACTAACCCCAACTTGCATGACGCTAGAGCTAGCGGACCGTTCAATCACCGAACCAATCGGTATCGCCAAAGACGTCCGTTTAATGGTGGGAAAGTTCTAGTTTCCAGCAGATTTTGTGGTCGTAGATTTTGAACCAGACCCCCGAGTACCTCTAATTCTCGGGAGGAGTTTCTTAAAGACCAGTCGTGCATTGATAGATGTTTACGAAGGTGAAATAACCCTTCGTGTTGGCAAATTACAATCATATGACGGCTAACCGAATCGACGTCATTGAATTAGCAAGTGAAGAATACTCGCAGGAAGTTTTAGGTTTTTCTGATTCAGTTGCATACGGTAATCCTTCTCCGGATTACGATCTAATTGTTTCAAATTCTTCACCAACACTAACTCCTTTCGGGGATAGTGATTTTCTCCTTCTCGAAGAAGCCAATGCTTTTATAGCTATCAATGACGAGCCAATTTCATGGGAAATTGATGCTACTTACTATGATCCGGAGGGTGACATTCTTATTCTGGAAGCACTTCTCAATAGTGAACCGTTACCTCCTCTTCCGAATCATAAAGATTATTCGCCCGGAATCCAGAAAGAACTTAAAGTTGTTGAAGCTAAAACCGTTAAATCATCAATTGATGAGCCTCCCGAGGTTGAACTCAAGGACTTGCCACCTCATTTAGAATACGCATTTTTGGAAGGCGACGACAAGTTGCCTGTCATAATTGCAAAAGATTTAAAGGATGAGGAGAAGGCAGCTCTTATCAAGGTTCTAAAGTCCCACAAGCGAGCCATCGGTTGGAAACTCTCCGATATCAATGGTGTTGATCCAGAGTTTTGTACACACAAAATCCTTATGGAAGAGGACTACGAACCAATAGTTCAGAGTCAAAGACGGGTAAACCCAAAGATCCACGACGTCATCAAAAAAGAGGTTGAAAAACTTCTTGACGCCAGACTAATTTATCCGATCTCTGACAGTCCATGGGTAAGCCCGGTGCACTGTGTACCAAAGAAGGGTGGCATAACCGTCGTCAAGAATGATGATAATGATTTGATACCGACTCGATTGGTCACGGGGTGGCGAGTATGCATCGACTACCGAAAGTTGAATGAAGCCACCCGAAAAGACCACTTCCCATTACCCTTCATGGATCAAATGCTCGAAAGACTCGCGGGAAACCAATACTATTGTTTCCTCGATGGCTTCTCGGGTTATTTTCAGATTCCTATAGACCCGAAGGACCAAGAAAAGACAACATTCACTTGCCCATACGGAACATTTGCCTATCGCCGCATGCCTTTTGGGCTATGCAATGCACCCGGCACGTTTCAACGATGTATGATGGCAATCTTCCATGACATGATCGAAAAAACGATGGAAGTTTTCATGGATGACTTCTCGGTCTTCGGGGATTCTTTCTCTACATGCCTATCCCATTTGGAAAAAATGTTAAAACGGTGTGAAGACACCAATTTGTCCCTAAATTGGGAGAAAAGCCATTTTATGGTTAAAGAAGGCATTGTTCTTGGACACAAAATTTCTAAGTCGGGAATTGAGGTCGATCGTGCTAAAGTTGAAGTTATAGCCAAGCTCCCTCACCCGACTACTGTCAAAGGTGTCCGTAGTTTTCTTGGGCATGCCGGTTTTTACCGACGTTTCATACAAGACTTTTCAAAAATTGCCCGTCCGATGACCCACTTGCTTATAAAAGAGACTCCATTTTTCTTCTCAAAAGAGTGTATCGAATCCTTTAATACACTTAAAAGAAAATTGACTGAGGCTCTAATTTTGATTGCTCCCGACTGGGACTTGCCCTTTGAACTAATGTGTGATGCAAGCGACTTTGCAATTGGGGCAGTCCTAGGGCAACGAAAAAACAAGCATTTCCAACCAATTCACTATGCCAGCAAAACAATGACCGAAGCTCAAGCACACTACACTACGACCGAAAAAGAATTACTTGCCGTAGTGTACGCTTTTGAGAAATTCCGGTCATATCTCGTTTTGTCCAAGAGCATAGTGTATACTGACCATTCTGCTATAAAGTATCTCTTTGCTAAAAAGGATGCTAAGGCAAGATTAATGCGGTGGATCCTTTTGCTCCAAGAATTCGATGTTGAAATCCGAGACAAAAAAGGAGCAGAAAATCTAGCCGCCGAATCATCTCACAAGACCTTGAGAACCCTTCACCAAAATGTTTGATACAAGGAAATCACGGAAACATTTTCCACTCGAAACTCTTGGATCGGTTGCTCTTCGTGATGATAGCACCCCATGGTTTGCCGATTTTGCAAACTACCATGCGGGGAATTTTGTGATCAAAGGAATGTCGTCCCAACAGAAAAGAAAGTTTTTCAAAGACGTCAAACACTACTTTTGGGACGACCCCTTCTTGTTTAAGATATGTGCAGATCAAGTAATTAGGCGTTGTGTTTCGGGGCAAGAAGCTTTTGACATTCTCAAAGCTTGCCACAGTGGACCCACCGGGGGACACTACGGTGCCAATTACACCGCTAAAAAGATCTTCGATTCAGGTTTTTATTGGCCCACAATCTACAAGGATGCCCACGACTTTGTCACCCGATGTGACATTTGTCAACGTCAAGGCAAAATTTTGCAACGTGATGAGATGCCACAAAACTCTATCCAAGTTTGCGAAATCTTTGACATGTGGGGCATTGATTTTATGGGGCCCCGATCCGTCTTCAAATTCCCGTCTTCAAGAGGGAACAAATATATACTCGTGGCCGTTGATTATTTATCAAAATGGGTTGAAGCGAAAGCGCTCCCCACCAACGATGCCCGAGTTGTTTGTAAATTTCTTAAATCTCTCTTCTCCAGATTTGGTGCCCCTCGTGCAATCATAAGTGATCGCGGAACCCATTTTTGCAATGACCAATTTGCAAAGGTCATGCTTAAATACGGAGTCACTCATCGTCTATCCACCGCGTATCATCCACAAACAAGTGGACAAGTTTAGGTATCCAATCGTAGTTTGAAACGAATTCTTGAAAGGACCGTGGGCGAAAATCATGCCTCTTGGTCGGATAAATTAGATGACGCACGTACAGCTTACAAAACACCCATCGGGTGTACTCCATACAAGTTAGTGTACGGGAAGGCATGTCATCTTCCGATTGAGCTTGAGCACAAAGCTTACTGGGCCCTTAAGCATACAAACTTTGATATCAAAACCACGGGTGATCACAGAAAAGTTCCGCTCAATGAACTTAATGAACTTCGTGATCATGCCTATGAAAACTCTTTAATTTACAAGGAGAAAACAAAGAGAATCCATGACTCCAAGATCAAAAATCGCGTTTTCAACGTCGGTGATCGAGTCCTCCTCTTTAACTCTAGATTGAAGATTTTCTCGGGCAAGCTTAAGACCCGCTGGAATGGACCATTCACTGTAACCCAAGTTTTTCCAGACGGCACTGTCGAGTTATCCCAAAACTCCAGGCCAAATTTCAAAGTGAATGGTCATCGTTTGAAACACTACTTTAAAGGGGACGTACCAACCGAGGTAATCCTAGATCTCCAGACATTCCCCATGGACCAATAAATTCGGGGAATCGGGTCAAGCATAGCGACCTTAAACAAGCGCTTCGTGGGAGGCACCCCATGCTTATCATAGTATTGTGTAGTAATGAATAAGTGTTTTCTTGTTATGTGGAGGCTCGCCTCTTCCATTACCCATGTTTCGTGTTTGTGTTGTTAATTGTCCAGGATTGCCCGGATTGTGAAGACTGTCATGCTCTCAGTATTATCTTTCATTCACAAGAGTTTCACATCCTCAGCTTCATTTTGGGAATCTAATATCCTAATCTAATCGACTAACGTTTTATCTTTTGGCACACTTTATAAACGGCCTTAGATTTACATAGGTACCCCTTTAAAACATCGAGGACGATGTTTAGTTCTAGTATAGGGGGGTCTTCGATAGTATTTTTGCCTGCATCCGTTGTTATCACGTAATCCCGTTTTTACCACCAAATTTTTGCAAAAAATTAAAATAAAAAATAATTTATATTTTCAAAAATAAAATAAGTGTTTTGTCACAGTTTCCTAATGGGTAGAATAAAAATAATTTTTGACTCGATCGGGCGTGTTGAGCCCTAGCTAGTTCCTCAACTTACCACTTGTAGGCTAAGCTTTCACGAATTCTATTGCTTCGAATTTTAATAAGGTGAAGAACAAGAAGTGATAGAGTTAAATATAAGTTTATGTGCTGAGCAAGATTCTTCTAAATGAGTAACTTGTGAGTTTTTCTCCCATTAGCTTTTAATCCGCCTAATCATACGTGCTCATTTCAAATCAACTAAGTCAATCGATGTTTTTAGAAAAAACTTCAAATTTGTAACTTGATTCTTTAAAACGAATTTTTTCCTGTTCTTAGTAAATTGAAAGTTAAAATGCCAAAGAAGCATGAATGAAATATGAATGTAAAAATGCATGAATATTGAAATTATGCCAATGAAGCGGGTGGGTTTTCAAACTAAGAACACCGGTCGTTGGTTGTGATATCCTACTAGGGAGCGAGGCCTAGGTAGGTGTTCAAACTAAGCAACACATTCCTAGCTTTAAGAACTTATGATTATAATGATGAAGATGTTGCAAAAAGTTCTACAATTAAAATTTTGCTCTTTAAAATCAAGTTACAAGGTCCTAATAAGTTGTTGCTTTGAGTCATGATTCATCTTGAATCACGACTATGGAAATAAGTTGATCTATGGTTGAGTTGAAATGAGTACACACATTTAAATCATATATTCATGTTGGGAGTTAAAAGTTCACAAGTCATAAGTATGAGTGCTTAGCATTTAGACTTATATTGACAAATGATCTTATTTAATTGCTTGGTTTGGAACTAGTGAAAAATCGGGGACGATGAATTTATCCGTCAGGACATCCGTAGATTATTCTATGGGCGTTTCTCATTCTATGATCCCAATGTTGATAAAATAAAGGAAGTCAAACAGGAAGTCGAAAAAAGAAAAAGGAAAATCCAAAAATATTAGGGATAGTTAGCGTACAAATAAAAAAATGGTGAAAACGGGACTTGTCGAAGCTTTTTGATTCTTTAGTTCCCCTTGACGAACACTTTGCTACTTTTCAAAGTTATTAGACGAAGGGATATTGAGATTTCATAGTTTTCCGTAAATGTTTACTTCAAAACTTGCGAGAGGACACGCAATACCTATATATGAGTGATTTTGGTAGAGCTTAATTTTTACACATACCTTTTACCTTTTTAAAACAAGCTTAAAAATAACAAAAAAAACGTACTTAAACATCCAAATATACCTGTATTTGGCTAATTGTGTTTGAGCAGGAGCGATAACTAAGAAAAGGACGAAAAACAAAGCCAAAATGACAAAACCGGACTCGGAATGGAAAAGACTGTGAAAGACAAAGCCAAATCGAAGCCGAAAAGTCAATCAAGTCAAAAAGTCAACAGAAAAGTCAACTGGTCAAGGTCAAAGTCAACCCAAGTCAACCCCGAGGCCAAAGTCAAAGAAATATAAGTTTAGGGACTGAAATTGTAAATCCCTAAACTTATACTTATAAGAAGAAAAGAGAAAATGAAAGGCAAGGGTGCAAACTGCCAATGTGCCAAAGTGTAGTACAAGGGGCAAACTAAAACTGCCAACATCCCATAACTTTCCTATACAAAGGACAATCTTGCAAAGAGTTATATAACTCTTGGGGACTTGTTTTGCCAAGTCCCCAAAGTGATATAACCATAAGGACGACGGGTGCAATCCAACAAATAACCATGAGGGGCCAACCTTGCCAAGTTCTCAAAACTTTCACTCTGTTATAACCTCAAACTTCTTTTCCCGCTCGTTTTTCCCTCCCAACACAATCACGGGTCTAAAACTCCATTTTTACCCTGTAGATTACCACCACCACCATGGGTAATCAATTTCCCCCCCCCCCCCCTCCACTACCTTTTCCCTGCTCAAATGTGCCAAAGATTGGCAATACCTACAACCTCCCAAGGTTCATTTCATGCTAAGATTGACTTTGAAGATTGAAGGGCCAAGATTAGAGGTTGGAAGCCACTCACAAAACAAACACACCCCTTTTATGTGTGTTCAAAGAAGCACAACAGAAGGAAGAGAAGAAAGAAGACCTAGTTGGCATTTTTTTGCGATAGAAAGCCTTGTAAGCCATTGTGGCAAAATAGTTAGTTTTTAAGTCGTTTTTAGTGTAGTTTTTTAAATAGTTTAATTGTCTTTAAAGCTACTTTCTTTTATGTAATTCTAATTCTCAGTTTTAATGAAAAGTTAAGCTATTTTTACTCAATAAGCTCTCAATAAGCTCTTTTGAGCTTATTCTTGTTAATAAGCTCAAATTCAGTGTAAAACTTGTTATAAGCTCTTGAAAAAAAACTATTATTCATTTGAATTAGTTCATAAATGTCAATTGAGGCCGATTTTGGAATGCTATGAAATGAAATTATGCATAATATTAGCTATTTGAGCTTTTAGCTCAGGAAATAGAGGCTAGGGAGCCACTTAGGTTTTTGTTAATTTCTTTAAGCCACTCACTCTATAAGAGTGGCTTGGTTCTGAGACAACAAAAATCCAAGGTTTCATTTTTTAATTTTCATTTAGCTTAATTTTTAGCTTAAGGCACTAGCTTATTTACTTTTTAATTCCTGTTCAAATCTTTGCAAACTCATTTGTTTTATGAACATGTTATTTATATGTTTTTTAAGTTTTCATTGAAAAAAAACTGTGTGCAATCTCAGTTTAAAAACTTAATACTACAAAATTAGTGAATAAGCAGCTGAGAAACAGCTTATTTTCTTAATAAGTCAAGGGGGGACTTTTTATTGTTAAAATAGTTTAAGTAGGTCAATATAAGTAGAAGTAGATAAAAAGTTTAAGCTGTTTTAACTTTTAATTAGATTTTAAGTGCAATTTAGTTTGACAGTTTTAAAGTAAAGGGGTGTTTGGCATAAGCCTTAAAACGGGTCAAAATGGCTTTGGCATGGGTTAAAGTCATTTAGTTAGATTAAGCTTAAGATAACAGCTTCATTTAAGCTGTTTTATAAGTCCTTTTAGTTTGAAAATTGTTTTTTCAAGTTTTTATAAACCATTTTGTAAACTGTGGTTTTTGAAAAAGTCCCAAGTGCTTATTTAATTAAGCACTTGGATTTTGAGTGTTGTGTCAAAAAAAGTGTGCATTTTGTGTGTGTTAACAAAGCTGTAACAAACTCTTGTCTTTTGACTTTGTTAAGTCAAAGTGCACCAAATCCTTGTTTGTCACAGTTTTAAAAAAACCAACAGTCCTTTTTCACCATCCAAAATAATCAAGCTAAAATGGTTTTTAGAGGGTGAAAATTGGTGCACAAGCCCCTTTGCTATAATACTCCATCTGTTTAAGCTTATTTTATTGTTTAGAGCTTATTTGACAGCTTTTAACAAGCTGTCAAATAAGCTACTAAAGCTAAGCTTAAATCTCCCCTGGTGCAAAGGGGAGATTTTAAGCCCTTTTTTCTTTGGCTCTTTGTGCTCTTAAGCCCAAGTTTTTGGCTTATTTTAAGAGCTTATAACTTCTTGTATAAGCTCTCAAACTTTCAGACCTTAGTGAGCTTGTTTGTTAGCTTATTTTTGAGCTCAAATAAGCCCCTTGACTGTTTTTAGCCTAAGTTAAGTGTAGGGATTGCTTATTTCATCATTTAGCTTTTTCAGCTTTTCTAATAAGCTCATTATGGCCCATCATAGCTTTTTAGGTTAGCATAGATAATAGTGTAGCTTATTTACCTTTTTCTAGCTTATTTGTCCAAAGCTTAAGCCAATTTAGCCTTTTAAGCTTGTTTTAAGCTTTCTGTCATTAAGCCTTTTGTCACAGCTTATTTAGCCTTAAGCTTTAAGCTTTTTAAGCTTATCTAGGGTAGTTTAGATCCCTTTTGCTTATTTCAGCCCAAGTCTTAGCTTAAACGACCAAAAGTCCAAAAGGACTTAGCATTTTCTAGCTTTAAGCCCATTTAAGCCATTTCTGTCAACTTTAAGCTGATTTTTCAGCTTATTTAGGGCTTATCTCAAAAAGTTGTAGAAGACAAAGTTGTTAAGCCCCACGAGCTTAACAACTTTGCTTCTTTGAGTTTTCGAAAAAAAAAAGGGGAAGACACTTGGTCCGGGTGAGCAAGACTCGAACCCGGGACCAAGCGATACATCCCCTTTTACACACACACACACTCTACCACTGCGCCCTTGGGTCTTTTTCGTTATAGACTCAAGGGCTTGTGTATTTATACACATTTTGCCCATTTAAGCTTAATAAGCTGTTACAGCTTATTCGGGCTTATTCCTTAAGCCAATTTCGTTTTTCTTATTTTTCGTAGATTACTCATAGTGTCTAGTATTTTTTGTAAATTTTTCAGAATTTTTCATAACCATTTAATATTTTTTATAATTTAATTTCGTTAAAAGTTTATTTAATTCATAAAAAATACAAAAATTATCAAAAAAATATTTTGCTTTTTTATAAAATTTTCTTTTGTCATCTAGTTTGTAGGAAAAATATAAAAATTTTCGTAGAGTCATTTTTACAACTTTTCCTCTTTTAAAGAACGGTCCGGGTGCGGGATTGTGTTGACGATCGTTTTTTTGGTGGGTCAAACGAACTCCGTTTTCGGTCTAGTCTTTTTCATTCTTCGTTATTTGATCCCTAGAGTAGTTTAGAAGCAAAAATTTCTTCGTAAGGTTATTTTTAAAGGTTTTAGGTTTTCCCCCCTTTGTTCGGGATTCGTGCTTTCGTTTTTTTAGCTTAAATTCATAATTTTTAGGTTTTTCTTAACGTTTTTTGTCGGTATCACCTAATTGAACTTTTTCAATCTCCCAAAATCAATTCCTTCATACAAACTCAAATCTTCGAATGTATCGATTCTCCAGTCCTAGCCATCGTGGGGATAAACGACCCGGGAACACTCTATACTACTTCTCGGTATCATTGCTCTTGTTGATTTTTAGACTTTTATATATTTTATATTTTATTATATATTATATATTTACAGTGTGAATTTCTTCAATCAAGCACCCACCGAGGGTTACGAGGATGCCATCGTTGTGCTCGAAATTACCGCAGACAACTTTGAGCTTAAGCATGGTTTGCTTACCCTCATTCAAAACAAGCAATTCTTTGGACATGACAAAGAAGACCCTCATGCTCACATCCGATATTTCAACAAGATCACTTCTACGATGAAGTTCCCGAACGTCCCGAGTACGTCGGTAAAGCTTATGCTTTTCCCATTTTCCCTCGAAGGGGCAGCCCGGATTTGGCTTGAGAAAGAACCTCCTCGATCGATTCAAACATGGGATGATCTTGTTTCGAAATTCATCAATAAATTTTTCCCTCCTTCCAAAACAACAAATCTTCGAAATGAAATCACGAGATTTCAACAAAGATTTGATAAGACATTTTATGAGGCATGGATCCCGTTTCAAAACGATCTACTTCAGGGATGTCCACATCATGGATTTTTAGAATTGCATCAACCCGATACATTCTAACAATGCCTTGAACTCCTAATGATCCAATATCATGATAAATTCACGCCGCGGGTAGGTAACTTTTTGGAGTAAAATTCCCGGATGCCTAAAGCATCATTGAAGCAAATCCAAATTCATAATTCACGTAACAAACCCGTTGTTTGCAAAAGTGAGTTTCGAGCACTTCCCTTACCCCCGGTTTTCTCCATGTTGCTGAGCTGAAAAGATATGGGAAAGCCTACTTCTTAATAAGAAAAAATCAATCTCCCACTCCCAACTCTTACGCACCGTACAAGCGGTTGAGGAAAGTTGTGTTTACTTGTGGTGTACTCATTCGTACCCAAATTTGTCCCGCCACCAATGCACATTTATCGTACAATATTCCAAGAGTACTTCTCAAGACCGCCGCAGCTAACTACTACCAAGGAAATACCGGTTATCGAGCCCCGATTGCTAATCAAATTCGACCTCCCGGTTTTCCTCCCATTCAAAACAATCAAAACAATCAAGGTAACAATCATGAATTGTTACAAAACCCAAAACCAGGGAGAATTTTCAATCACGCTTTAGCTTACCAACCCCCAGGTTCATCAAGGGTCAAATCCTATCCGAACCTCAGTTGTTCAAACCTACTGCTTATCAAAGCTCCAGCTCCTTAAATTCCAAGGTGTATCAATGAAGATTACTAAGCCTATGTAAAGGCTTAATGATGCTGTGATGAGGAACATGCAAAACTCAAGGACAAACAATCAAAATCAACTGACCAATTCTCAACGGACATCTTTCCAAATTTGTCACTTACCAATACCCGCCTCTACTTCGTGAACTCTCCAAGTAACACCGTTTACTAATCCCAAGGAGACTTGAAAGTATTACCACTCGAAGTGGTGTTGCTTACAAAGGACCCACCAACGATTCCTACACTTTTCTTCTCCTAAGTAATGGAAAACGTAACCGAGGTCGACAAAGACACGATGCCCACCTACTAATAACTACGCACCGAAGACTCCAAACCTCCGTGTCCCTATTTGTCGCATTATGAATAAATCTCTGAGCCCGTAAATGAAATGCTCCAGTTAGTGCTTCAAGGCCTAACCAAAAAGCATCAATTCCATTTCCTTCAAGAAGAAATGATGAAAGACGTCGTGAGAAAGCTAACGACCAAATTGAGAAATTCTACGAAATCTTTAGAGATTTGAGTTTCGAAATTAGCTTTACGGATGCCTTGATGCTTATGCCAAAATTCGCCTCGACTCTAAAAACCTTAATCGGAAACAAGGAAAAGTTGAGTGAAATGGCTAGGACCCCATTGAATGAGAATTGCTCAGCCGTCATCCTAAACAAGTTACCGAAAAAACTTGGAGACCCTGGCCGATTTCTTATTCCTTGTGAATTTTCCGGGATTAATACATGCAACGCCTTGGCCGATCTTGGCGCAAGCATTAATCTTATGCCATATTCCGTCTGGAAAAATCTCTCTCTTCCCGAACTAACCCCGACTTGCATGACGCTTGAATTAGCGGACCGTTCAATCTCTGAACCGATCGGTATCGCTGAAGACGTCTATGTAACGGTGGGAAAGTTCCAATTTCTTGCAGATTTCGTAGTCGTCGATTTTGAGCCAGACCCCCGAGTACCTTTAATTCTCGGGAGGAGTTTCTTAAAGACCAGTCGTGCATTAATCGATGTATACGAGGGTGAGATAACCCTTCGTGTTGGCAGAGAGGCCATTACATTCAATCTGGACCAAACTTCGAGATACACGGCTAATTACAATCATATGACGGCAAACCGAATTGACAGACATTGAATATGAGCTTGTGAAGAATACTCTCAATAAGTTCTGTTTCTCAAATGTGATCTCGAGTGGCAATCCCACTCCTTACTATGATCCAATCGTCTCTACTTCATCTCCGACTTTAACTCCATTCGGGGATAGTGATTTTCTCCTTTTCGAAGAAGCCGACTCTTTTCTTGCTATAGAGGATGATCCAACTTCACCGGAAGTTGATCCAACATATTATGACCCTGATGGGGACATTCTTCTCCTCGAAGCAATTCTAAATAGTGATCCATCACCCCCACCTCCCAATCAAGGAAATTATTTTCCAGAAACTTGAAAAGATCTTAAAATTTGTATAGCAAACAAGGAAAAATCTTCCATTAATGAGCCCCTTGAGGTTGAACTCAAGGACTTGCCACCTCATTTAGAATATGCATTTTGTGAAGGTAACGACAAGTGCCCGTCATAAATTGCAAAAGATTTAAGAATGAGGAAAAGACCACTCCTAATATCGAGGTTCTAAAGTCCCACAAGCGAGCCATCGCTTGGAAACTTTCTGATATCAAGGGTATTGACCCAGAGTTTTGTACCCACAAAATTCTCATGGAAGAGGACTACGAACCGACGGTTCAGCATCAAAGGCGGGTAAATCCGAAAATCCATGACGTCATCAAGAAAGAAGTTGAAAAGCTTCTTGACGCCGGATTAATTTATCCGATCTCTGACAGTCCATGGGTAAGCCCGGTGCACTGTGTACCGAAAAAGGGTGGCATGACCGTCGTCAAAAATGATGAAAATGATCTAATACCGACTCGATTGGTCACAGGGTGGAGAGTGTGCATTGACTATAGAAAGTTGAATGAAGCTACCCGAAAGGACCATTTTCCACTTCCCTTCATGGACCAAATGCTCGAAAGACTCGCGGGAAACCAATTCTATTGTTTCCTCGATGGCTTTTCGGGTTATTTCCAGATTCCCATAGACCCGAAGGACCAAGAAAAGACAACCTTTACTTGCCCATACGGAACGTTTGCCTATCGCCGCATGCCTTTTGGGCTATGCAATGCACCTGGCACGTTTCAACGATGTATGATGGCAATCTTCCATGACATGATTGAAAAAACAATGGAAGTGTTTATGGATGACTTTTCAGTCTTCGGGGATTCTTTCTCTACATGCCTATCCCATTTGGACAAAATGTTAAAACGGTGTGAAGACACCAATTTGGTCCTAAACTGGGAGAAAAGCCATTTCATGGTAAAAGAAGGCATTGTTCTTGGACACAAAATCTCCAAGTCGGGAATTGAGGTCGACCGAGCTAAAGTTGACGTTATCGCCAAGCTCCCTCACCCGACTACTGTGAAAGGTGTCCGAAGTTTTCTTGGGCATGCCGGTTTTTACCGACGTTTCATACAAGACTTCTCAAAAATAGCCCGCCCAATGACTCACCTGCTTGAAAAAGAGACTCCATTTTTCTTCTCAAAAGAGTGTATCGAATCCTTTAATACACTTAAAAGAAAATTGACTGAGGCTCCGATTTTGATTGCTCCCGACTGGGACTTGCCCTTCGAACTAATGTGTGATGCAAGTGATTTTGCAATTGGGGCAGTCCTAGGGCAACGAAAAAACAAGCATTTCCAACCAATTCACTATGCCAGCAAAACCATGACCGAAGCTCAAGCACACTACACTACGACCGAAAAAGAATTGCTTGCCGTAGTGTATGCTTTTGAGAAATTTCGGTCATATCTCGTTTTGTCCAAGAGCATAGTGTATACCGACCATTCTGCTATAAAGTATCTCTTCGCTAAAAAGGATGCTAAGCCAAGACTGATGCGGTGGATCCTTTTGCTCCAAGAATTCGATGTTGTCATCCGAGACAAAAAAGGAGCAGAGAATCTGGCCGCCGATCATCTTTCCAGACTTGAGAACCCTCATCAAGATAAACTCGAGAACAAGGAAATCATGAAAACATTTCCTCTCGAAACTCTTGGATCGGTTGCTCTTCGTGTTGATAGTACCCCATGGTTTGCAGATTTCGCAAACTACCATGCGGGGAATTTCATTGTCAAGGGAATGTCATCCCAACAGAAAAGCAAGTTTTTCAAAGATGTCAAACACTACTTCTGGGATGACCCCTTCTTGTTCAAAATCTGTGCGGATCAAATGATCCGGCGGTGTGTGCACGGCAAAGAAGCTCTCGACATTCTCGAAGCTTGCCACAATGGACCCACCGGGGGACATCACGGTGCAAATCTCACCGCCAAAAAGGTCTTTGATGCCGGATTCTTTTGGCCTTCAATATACAAAGATGCCCACGAGTTGGTTAAAAATTGCGACTCGTGCCAACGACAAGGAAAAATTTCACAAAGGGATGAGATGCCTCAAAATTCCATCCAAGTATGTGAAATCTTTGACGTTTGGGGCATAGACTTCATGGGACCATTCCCATCATCAAAAGGAAACAAATACATACTTGTGGCTGTCGATTACCTATCGAAATGGGTTGAAGCGAAGGCGCTCCCCACCAACGACGCCCGAGTAGTTTGCAAATTTCTTAAATCTCTCTTTGCCAGATTCGGTGCCCCTCGTGCCATCATCAGTGATCGTGGAACACATTTTTGCAATGACCAGTTTACAAAGGTCATGCTTAAATACGGAGTCACTCATCGTCTCTCCACCGCGTATCACCCCCAGACAAGTGGGCAGGTTGAAGTATCGAATCGTGGTTTAAAAAGAATTCTTGAAAGGACAGTGGGCGAAAATCGTGCCTCTTGGTCGGACAAACTAGATGACGCTCTCTGGGCCTTCCGTACAGCGTACAAAACACCCATCGGGTGCACTCCGTACAAGCTTGTATATGGAAAGGCATGTCATCTGCCGATTGAGTTGGAGCACAAAGCCTACTGGGCCCTTAAACATGCAAACTTTGATCTCAAAACCGCGGGTGATCAACGCAAAGTTCAACTTAATGAATTAAATGAACTGCGTGATCAAGCCTATGAAAATTCTTTGATTTACAAAGAGAAAACTAAGAGGATCCATGACGCCAAGATCAAAAACCGCGTTTTTAACGTCGGTGATCAAGTCCTCCTCTTTAACTCAAGATTGAAAATTTTCTCCAGCAAGTTGAAATCCCGCTGGTCAGGACCATTTACCATTGTTCAAGTTTTTCCGTATGGCACCGTTGAGTTTTTCTGTCTGAAGCACTACTTTGGAGGGGATGTCCCTGCTATGGATATCCCGGATCTCCAAACCTTCCCTAAGGACAATTAAATTCAGGGATTGGGTCAAGCTAAGTGACCCTAAACAAGCGCTTCGTGGGAGGCACCCCATGCTTATCCTAGTTTATCCGTAGTAGTAGTATGCTAGCTTAGTAGTAATGAATAAGTGTTTTGTTGTTGTGAGGAGGCTTGCCTCTTTCCTTTTCCATGTTTTGTGTTTTGTGCTGTATTGTCCAGGATGTCCCGGATTTTTGAAGCCTCTCGTGCTCGCGGTATTTGTCCTTCGATCACAAGAGCTTCACAATCCTCAGCTTCATTTGGGAATCCCGATATCCTAATCTTATCGACTAACGTTTATCTTTAAGCATAATTCATAAACGGCTTAGGATTTACGTAGAGACCCTTCGTAAAACATTGAGGACAATGTTTCATTCTAGTATGGGGGGGATCTTCGATTTGATTATGCCTGCAGCCGTTGTTCTCACGTAATCCCGTTTTTACCACCAAAATTTCAAAAAAATGAAAAAAATTTAAAAATTTTCAAAAATAAAATAAGTGTTTTGTCACAATTTTGACTTTCCTGCTGGGTAGAATAAGAGTAAATTTTGACTCGATCGAGCGTGTTGAGCTCTAGCTTGTTCCTTAACTTTTAGACTAAGCGTTCGCGAATATTCGCGAAGAACGAAAAATGATAGTGTTAAGTATGAGTTGGATGCTAAACAATGATTATTTGGAAATCTTAAGAGCTCATGTGTGTAATTTGTCGCTTTTTCTCCCATAAGCTCTTAACCTGATTAATATACGTGCTACCTTTGAAAATTAAACTTAAATCAATAATTTTTATGTAGTATATAGCAAAAACTTTAGCCTTAGTTCAAATTTATACTTGAATTTTTCAAAAAGACATTTTCCCTATATATAAAAAAATGATGAAAAATGCAAAAATATAATAAATATAAACTGTGGGTTGATAAAAGTTTGATGTATCTTGCCGGCTCACAACCGATGTTACAACCTTCTAAAGAAAGCCCATAGTAAGAATAATAATCCAAGGCTGATAAAAGTTTGCTGTATCTTGCCGACTCACAACCGATGTTACAGCCTTCTAAAAGGTCGAGGGTTACAATTGCATAAGTATTAAAATTAAGTGTGAATAAATAAATAAAAGATCTATTTTTGTTAAATTCAAATATGCTTTTGAACTTTGGCTATTCTATTTTATATTTTATAAGGCTTGAGCTTACAAGAAACCTGAGAGTTTTTGAAACCTAAGGTCCGTGAGTCCCGATACTAGTCTCTGTGGGGTGTCAAAAGCCTGGTCACTTAACCGCAAGGTTGGGATGTGCCGAGACGAAAGTCGCTACATGGGATGATCTCGCCTTCAAACCCATTATTCTCGGGTAGGGAAAAGGGGGAAAAAAAAAAAAAAAGGGGAAAAAAAAGCAAGGGGGGTAAGGGGGGGGGAGTGAAGGAAAGGGGGGAAAAAAATAAAAACGTAAACAAGAATATTGCAAACATTGATTAATGGTTGAAATTCAAAATAGCACACACATTAAAGATATAAATTGTCGGGAGTGAAAAGTTTACAAATTGCAAATATGAGTAGTGTTAGCATCTTAACTCATAATTAACAGTGATTTCGTTTTAAGCTTGGTTTGGAATAAGTGAAAAGTCGGGAACGATAAATTTATCCTTTTAGGCATTCTCGATCGAAATGCATTCTTGTTCTATAATCCCTCAAAGTTATTTAAATAACAAAGGTCAAAACGTTTCTAGAAAACTGAAAAATGACAAAAAGATGTGTATAATAGGTGCACATACAAAAAAAATGGTAAAGACTGGGATTTTCAAAACTATGTAGTCCTTTAAACTTCCTCGATGAACACTTTATCTACTTTTCGAGGTTATTATCGAGGTGGTTCGAGATTTCTTAGTATTTCCAAATGCAAACTTCCATACAATGCCGTGAGGACACGGCAATACCTTAGTATGGGGGATTTTGGTATGTGTTTAATTACACATACCTTTTACCTTTAAAAACGAGCTAAAATAACCAAAAACGGACTTAAAATGCCAAATATATGCTTGTTTTGCTAATTGTATTGTGCAGGAACGGATATCTAAGAAAAGGCCGAAAAACGAAGCCAAAACGACAAAACCGAACTCGGAATGGAAAAGCAGGAAAAAGACAAAGTCAAAGTCCAAGCCCAAGCCTGAAAAAGTCAACAGAAAGTCAACCCAAGTCAACCCCGAAGCCAAAAGTCAAGAAAAACAAGTTTAGGGACTAAACTTGTAAATCCCTAAACTTGTTTAAAGAGAAAAAGAAGAAAAAGAAGAGAAGGGTGAAAACTGTCAATGAGGGAAAGTTATACCCCAAGGGGCAATTCTGCCAAGTCCACTAACTTATAACTACCAAGGACTTACGGTGCAATTAGTGTTATAACCTTTGGGGACTGAAACTGCCAAGTCCCCAAATTTGCATACAACAAGGACGAGTGATGCAATATGACTTATCACTTTGGAGGACTTAAATTGCCAAAACCCCAAACCTTTCCCCCAACATTTTAAATCACTGTTTATCTCCTTCATGTGTTTCCCGCCAAAAAAACTATAACCCCACCCCTGTCTCTATCACATTGGTTGACTTCCCACAAATCTCCAAACCTCTCACTATCTATAACCCCACACCCCCACATGGGATTACCATGTTGGCAATCCAAACCCCCACCAAAACTAATCAATGGTTGAAAATTTTCGGCTTGGAGGGCAAGAAATTTGGAGGGCCAGGATCATTGTATCTTTGCACTCTCACAACAAAAACAGTGTGTTTATGTGTCTACAAAGAAGCACAATTGCAAGAAGACAAAAAAAACCAAGAAAGAAGAACCCTAGCTCGAATTTTTTTCTATATAAGCATTGTAAAGCCATTAAGGCAAAAGAGTAGTTCAAGTGTAGTATTTAAAATAGTTTTAAGTGTTTTTAAGCTTAAAGTTTTCATGTACTTTTAATTCAATTCTTAATGAAAATTCAGTAAGTTTTATAATTGTGTTCTAAGCTTCATGTGTTTCTTTAAGTCTTTAAAGCTCTCAATATAAGCTATTCACAAAACCTGTTCAACATTTTTTTTATAAAGTTAAGAGAAATTACAAAAAACAAAGGTACTGTTGGATTGAAACAAGCATGGATGAATGAGCTATTGTGGAAGGCTTATTGGTTTTAGCTTAGTTTAAGCTTATTTATAAGCTGTGGGTAGGAAATTTAGAGCTTAATAGGTCTCAAAAATCCTTTTTGAGCAAAGGATTAAAGGTACAAATCCTTTTAAATTTTGCTTAAAATTACTGTAGCAAATAGCTTATTGGCTTATTTTTCAGCTTATTAATGTTCTTTTATGCTTATTAGTGTTTAATTATGCTAAAGTATGCTTTTAATTCTTTTCATTTCATTTTTATGCAATTTAATTAGAAACTGCCTAGTATAGCTTATAAACTGTCTAGCTTATTGTCTTATTTTTAAGTGCTAATTAGTTCTGTTTTTTTACTTCTTTATTGTTTAATATAGCTTAAGTAGTGTTAGGCTTTTAAAAATTTCAGTTACACTTAGTTTTTATAGGCTTAAAAGTCCTTTTCAAAAATTAAGGGAGTGTTTGGGTTAACATGAAAAACGGGTCAAAAATGTTTTTGGTATGGGTTGTGGTAGTTTAGCTAGATTTAGCTTAAGTTTTAAGCTAATTTAAGTCTGTTTTAAGAGTTTTTAAGTTTGAGAATTGTTTTTCAAAAGTTTTATAAATCACCCTTGAAACTGTGGATTTTTAAGAAAACCCCCAAAGTGCTTATTTAGATAAGCACTTGATACTTGAGTTTTAAGTGTCAAAAAGAGTGTTTTTGTGTGAGTAAAACAAGCTGTCAAAACTCTTTGAGTCAGTTTGACTTTTTAAGTCAAAATGACCAAGACTTAAGTGTAGTTTTTTTAGAAGCCCTTTTTCACTCTAAAAAATCAGCAGGATATTTAGGCTTTTAGATTCTTAAAATTGGTGCACAAATCCATTTGCTAGAATACTTAAGCTGTTTTAACTTTTCTTTTTAATTTGAGCTTATTTGACAGCTTTAAATAAGCTGTCAAATAAGCCCTTGTGTTAGCACTTAATCTCCCCTGGTGCTAGGGGGTGATTTTTAAGCTTCTTTTCTTAGCTTTTTAGTGAACTCAAGCCCTAACTTTTGGCTTATTTGGAGAGCCCATAAGCTCTTTGATAAGCCCTTTCAATTTCAGCCCTTAAAAAGTTTTTTAGATAGCTTATTTTTAAGCTAAAAAAAACCCCTTTTGACTGTTTTGCATAGCTTTAGTGTAGAAACTGCTTAAGCCACTCTTGGCTTATTCAGCTTACTTCATAAGCTCAATTGTGTTCTAAATAGCTTATTTTGATAGATTGATAAGTTGTTGTACTCATTACCCTTTTTCCTTGCTTATTTAGAGTCTATAGTTAGTAGCTTTTAGCCTTTTTAAGCTTAGTTTTAGTTTCTGTCCAACTTAAGCTCCTCTTTAAGCTTATTTAATTTTAGCTTTTAGCTTCTTTAGTGCTTGTTTAGCTTAAGATTAGATAGTTCTCTTAGCTTTTTGTCCAAGTCCTAGCTTATTTGTCCCAAGTGTCCCAATGTCTTAGCCCTTTTCTAGCCTTAAGCTTGTTTTAAGCAAACTGTCGTTTTAAAAGCTTATTTTTAGCTTATTTATAGCTTTTCAGAAAAAATTGTAGTTGAGAAAGTTGTTAAGCCCCACGAGCTTAACAACTTTGTTTTGCAAAGTTTTTCCAAAAAAAAAGAAAGGAGACAAGGGGTTACCCGGGTGAGCAAGACTCGAACCCGGGTCTCAACCCTCGTACACCTTTCTTTATAACACACATACCGCTGCGCCCTTAGGACTTTTCTGTCATAGTCCCAAGGGCTTTGGTATTTAAGTACATTTTGGGCTTATAAGCCTATAAGCTGTCTATAGCTTATTTCGGGCTTATTTATTAAGCAAACTTTTTGTTCTTATTTTTCGTAGGTTAATCTAGGTGTCGAGTATTTTTTGTAAAATTTTCAGAAGTGATTTCAAGATTCAAATAGTATTTATTGACAATTTAATTTCGTTAAAAGTTTAAAACATTCATAAAAAATACAAAAATTATCAAAAAAATATTTTTCTTTTTTAGAAAATTTTCTTTAGTCATCTAGTTTGTAGGAAAAATATAAAAATTTCGTAGGTCAATTTGACAACCTTTTCGTTTTTTAAATAACGTTCGCGGATGCGTTTTTTTGTGTTGACACGTTTTGGGACAAACGAACTCCGCTTTCGGTCTAGTCTTTTTCATTCTTCGTTATTTTGTCTTCCCTATATAGTTTTAAGATGAAAATTTCTTCGTAGGGTTAATTTTGAAGATTTTAGGTTTTTCCCCCTTTATTCGGGATTCGTGCTCCCGTTTTTCAGCTTAATTTCGTAATTTTTAGGTTTTTCTTAAACGTTTTTGTTTGTTATTGTTTAATTTGACTTTCCTCACTCTCGAATCAATTCTCTCCTTCAAACTCAAATCTTCGACTATATCGATTTTCCAGCACAGCCTCATTGGGGATTAACGACCCGGGAATAGTTTATACTGCTCCTGGCATCATTGATTTTGATTTTTGTTTTTAGATTATATATATTTTATTTTATTATATTATATATATAGTTAAGAACTAAAAATTAACAATCAGACCACAAGGCTATGACAGTACTAACTCAAGTTAGTACTGCCATAAGACAAACACTCCTTTAATTCACTCAAACCCATTTTAAACTTATGAATATGAATTTTAAGACACAAGTTGCAAATACCAGATGACTACAAGCTTATTATGAACCTAGTGAATAGGTTTAAGCAAACAATTAAGCCAGAACATTAAGCTATAATATTATGCTACTATTTTTTACTTTTTTACAGTTTTAAGGCAAATGACAAGCAAATTAAGTTTTAAGCTAACAATTACACATAATAAGTATATAACATCTATAATAAGCATTAATAAGCTACACTAAACAAAAATTAGCAAGCAATGAGTAATAATAAGCTGAAATTCAAAATTTAAGCTATAAAAGGAACTTGAGAACTTACAATAGCCTTTGCTCAAAACAAGGCTAAGATTAAGCTCAAATGAGCTATCAACAAGCTCCAGCTTAAGCTAGTGAGGTTCTGGAAGTCCTTCCATGATTGACTTCCCTTCCATGTTAAGCTGAGGTAATTTTTAGGGGTAGATTAAGTATGAATAAAGACATAGGGCTAATCTGTCTTTATGATGGCTTTACTGAGTAAACAGCTAGCTTATGAGTAGATTACAAAAGAGAGCTTATTTAAACATTTTGCATAAAAGTAAATAAAAGACAATTGAATTATGAGTAAACTTAACTTTTATTAATAGAAAAACTGATTACAACTTGAAAATGAGATTACAATGACTGAAAACATTAAATTGAAAATTACATTTGCTAAATTTAAAAGCCACACTAAGCTGCTGAAAACTAACTACTAAAAAGATTTCTTTTGTGAGTAAGGGTGCCCCTTTATTTATAGGCTTGAGAAGAAGCTTCCAGGTCTCTGCACATGCTCCCCTTGGTCTTCATCTCAGCCTTTCAATCATTGCTAATCATTGGATCTCCTTTCTAAACCGTTAGATCAAAATGAGCACACAGATCGCCAGCGTGGCACTTGTTGGATTGATTCCCTCTCATGGAATTCTTTTTTGTCTTTTTTCAGTGGTAAAATCCATCTTTAGGTGTGTTAGTTTCCGATCCCACATGTCTTTCTCTTGAGTCCCTGTAGCCTATCACAAGCGTTTTGAATGACGTTTTTTGATGCTGACATAGTACTTATAGTACTTAGCAACTCTTGTGGCCAAGTATATTGAATTTAGAGGGGTTAATTTCATTTTAATTGTGGTTATATTGAAGATGGTAAATTGGGGAAGACGGGTAAACAGTGAAAATGTTTTTCCCGCCCCCCAATTTCATATGTTTTTATATTTGACCCGGGTTGTAGAAGTTTTGATTTGGGCTTGTGTAAAAGGAAAATGGGTCGTGGGTTTTGGGTAAATGGTTTTAATGGTTTATAGTTATAAGAGATAACGACCGTTATCTCTTCTATAAAAAGGAGATAACGGTGTTAGGGTTTAGGGACTTTTGATGAAAATGAGTTAACAATAAGGGCATTTTGGGTATTTTTATTTTTTTTTAATTTTATGTTATTTTTTTTTTTTATTTTTTTTTTTTTTGAGGATTTTGTCCCTTTGAGAGTATGACCAATGGTTGACTGTTGATGACCTTTTGCAAGAAACTTCCGGATCTTGTGCACTCTATCCGTTCCCGTGTCCGTGTTTGTCCGGTTTTGACCATTTTCTTGTGATTTTTGCATATTCGTACCTACACATCACAAATGACAAAACAAGCAATATACAAGCATAATTTGCACAATTTGTTCATTTAAAGGCAATTTTTGGTATAAAAAGGATATGTGATTTCTCACATATCAAAATTCCCCAAACTAAGTGATTGTCGTGTCCTCACGCAATGTTATATGCTCTAAAACCAAATACCTCAAAACCTCCCCAAACTAATCCTTTAAGAAGTAGTAAAGTCTTTTGCGGGGAGAGTTAAGAAATCACAAGCTTTAAAACACCCCATTTTCCCATTTTTCAAAACTTTTTCCATTTTTTTAGCAACTACCTAAATTATTCCGACTTTCGTTATTTCCATAACTGTTAGGGATCATAGAACAAGATGCATTTCGATCCGAGAATGCCCCAAAAAGGATAAATTCATCGTCCCCGACTTTTCACTTGCTCCAAACCAAGCTTAAAACGAAATCACCGCTAAATAACAGTAAAGATGCTAACACTGCTCATATTTGCAACTTGTGAACTTTTCACTCCCGATAATTATTATATCTTAGGTGAATGTGCTATTTTGAATTTCAACCATGGATCAACGTTTTGCAAAATTCTATGTTTTCACGTTCCACTCGAGAATAATGAGTTTGAAGGCGAGATCATCCCATGTAGCGACTTTCGTCTCGGCACATCCCAACCTTGCGGCTAAGTGACCAGGCTTTTGACACCCCACAGAGACTAGTATCGGGACTCACGGACCTTAGGTTTAGCAGTGATTTCGTTTTAAGCTTGGTTTGGAGCTAGTGAAAAGTCGGGTACGATGAATTTATCCTTTTTGGGGCATTCTCTAATCGAAATGCATCTTGTTCTATGATCCCTAACGGTTATGGAAATAATGAAAGTCGGAATATTCTAGGTAGTTGCTTTAAAAAAATGAAAAAAGATTTAAAAAATAGGAAAATATGGTGTTTTAAAGCTTGTGATTTCATAACTTTCCCCACAAAAGTCTTTGCTACTTTTCAAAGATTTAGTTTGGAAAAGTTTTGAGGTATTTGGTTTTAGAGCATATAATATTGCGTGGGGACACGGTAATCACTTAGTTTGGGGAATTTTGATATGTGAATCACATATCTTTTGTATATCAAAAATGACCCTTAAATTATCAAAATGTCTAAAAATATGCTTGTATTTGTGTATATTGTTGTTTGTGAATGTATAGGTGTGGATATGCAAAAATCATAAGAAAACGGTCAAAACCGGACAAACGCGGATACGGGAACGGATCAAGTACAAGAGAGATGGAAAGGTTTTAGAAATAGTCAACAAAGTCAACCCTGGTCAACATTTGGTCAACCAATCAAATGACAAAACCCTCAAAAATACCAAGAGAGCCTTATTGTTAAATCTATTTCATCAAAGGCCCTTAAAACCCTAACACCATTAGTCCTTTTATTATTAAAAGCTAACGGTCGTTATCTCTTTATTTACCAAAACCCTTTAACCTTTTGATCCCAAGCCCAAATAACTAACAAAGCCCAAATGGCCTCAGTCAGATATCAAACGAATAATAGGGTAAAAAGAAAGGGCGCGAAATGTTGTTTCTACTGTTCATCATCTCCCTCAATTAACCCTGCATCAAAAACAAAGGGTAAATCCCAATTGGCTACGTGGCTAAAAGATTCGAGTACTAAGCATTGAGTTGGCAGAGCAAAACGTCATCAAGTGCTCTCATTGGCTAGAATTGACAAGGGGAATGACACGTTGGATGATAACAAACACACCAAGAGATGGATTTTTACACTAAAGACAGCTAAAAGAAGCACAAGAGAATCAAACCACGGATTGCCACGCTGGCAATCCGTGTGCTCACTTAATGATCTAACGGATAAAAGAGGGTATCCAATGATTGAAGGATAATAAAGGGCCAAGATTAGAGTTCAAGAGGAGCGTGCGCAGAGGTCTAGATCCTTCTCTCTAGGCCTATAAATACAAGACCTTGCTCACTCACAAAGGGTATATCTAGCTTAATTTAGGAGTAGTTTAGTGATAGCTTATTGTAATTTTCTAGCTTATTGTAGTTTAATCCTTTGTAATTTTCATTTAAAAAGCCTTGTAATCTGTTTTTCATCAATAAAAGTTTGCATTTCACTTTTTAAACTTGTGTTAAAATATGCTTTTACTTAAATTGCAATAATAAGCAATGTGGTTTAATAAGCTTAATAAGTTGTCATATCTTCTCATAAGCTAGCTAAGTACTCATTCAAGCTTAAAAACTTAAATGAGCTTAATTACTCTCAAAACCACAATCAAATTTACCACAGCTTTTAAGGAAGGGAATTCAAACATGGAAGGACTTCCAGGACCTTACTAGCTTATCATTTGATAAGCTGGAGCTTGTTGATAGCTCAAATGAGCATTTATAAGCCTTGTTTTGTGCAGAGGCTTAAAACTTTTTATACTTTTTATAGCTTTAATATTGCAAATTATGTAAGTTCTCAATTACTTTTTATAGCTTTAATATACTTGTTTTGTGCAGAGGCGTATGTAAGTTCTCAATTACTTTTTATAGCTTTAATATTGCAAATTAGCTTAATACTGCTTATCACTTGTTTATTGCTGTTTAATTTAGCTTATTGTTGCTTATTAAAAAATCAAAAATAGTAGCATAGTATCTTAGCTTATTGTTCTGGCTTATTTGTTTGCTTAATCATGTTCATTAGGTTGGTTATAAGCTGTCTAGTATCTGGTCATTAAGATTTGTGCTTTAAATCTCAAAACTATAAGCTGAAAATGGATTTTTGCATTTTAAAGGGGTGTTTGGCATAGCAGTACTAACTAAGAGTTAGCACTGCTACGAGCCTTTTGCATTTTTTAAATTGATTTAAGACCTCATTTTAAGGCTTATAGTTATAGGATTTAGGGTATTATTAAGTTTAATCTAGTCTTTCTCAAGTTAACTAGTTGTTGATTTGAATCTGTTATAAAAAATTTAGTTTAGAATGAATTTTAAGCTTAAATATGTTCTAAGTGTTTATATTGCTTCATTTGCTCTTAGTTAAGTATTAATTTTAGTGTTAGAATAGAGATTTGTAACATGCATTTGTTAGTATTAAGAGTTGGTCATTTATTATGCAAAGTGCATCAGTAGCAAAAAAGAGTAAGTAGCCTTTTTAAATCTCAATTTTTAGAATGTTAAAGTATTAGAGCTTATGAAACCTTAAAGGCTTATCAGACAAAAAGTGATCTTATTAAAATACAAAGAATACAATGAGAAAACTTTAACTTTTATTAATAAAAGAGTTGATTACAAAGGTGAAATTGAAATTACAATAAGCTAAAACATTACTTGAAAGAAAATTACAAGTTAAAAGCTAATAAAAAAACTACTCCTAAATTAAGCTAGATATCTTGTGAGTGAGGATGGTCTCGTATTTATAGCCAGAGAAAGAAGCTTCTAGGCCCCTTTACACGCTCCCTTTATCCTTGCATCTTCACCCTTATTTGTTTCCAATCATTTGGATCCTATTTTTCATCCGTTGGATTGATGTGTGAGCACGCGGATTGCCAGCGTGGCAATCTCATAAGTTGGGAGTTGTGTGCGTCTTTAACAAGGGATTTAGTGTAAAATCCCATCATTTAAAGTGTTTGTTATCATCCAACGTGTCATTCACCTTGTTAATTCTAGCCAATGAGAGCACTTGATGACGTTTTGCTCTGCCAACACAATGCTTAGTACTCGAATCTTTTAGCCACGTAGTCAATTGGGATTTACCCTTTGTTTTTTATGCAGGGTAAAACGAGAGAGATGATGAATAGTAAAAACCGCTTTTCCCGCGCTCTTTTCTTTTCTTTTTATATCATTGTTTGACCCGGGGGTGTGGGTGTTGACTTGGGCTCGGGTAAAAGGATTGGGCCACGGTTTTATTAAAAAGGAATGGGCCGGTTAAATGGTTTTAAGGGTAAATGGTTTATAGTTAGGTAGATAACGACCGTTAGTCTTTTAAATAAAAAGACTAACGGTGTTAGGGTTTTAAGGACTTTTTGTTAATTTGGTTTAACATTAAGGCTCATTTAGGTATTTTGAGGGTTTTGGTATTTTGTGGGTTGACCAGAGTTGACTTTGTTGACCTTTTTGCTAGAAACTTTCGGCTCTTGTGCACTCTATCCGTTGCCGTGTCCGTTTTTGTCCGGTTTTGACCATTTTCTTGTGATTTTTGCATTATTCGTACCTACACATTCACAAACAACAAAATACACAAATACAAGCATATTTTTGCACATTTTAATTATTTAAGGGCCATTTTTGGTATAATAAAGATATGTGATTTCTCACATATCACGGGATTTTTAATCATTACGTCATGAAGGATATGGAATATTTGGCTTAGGTAAATTCTTCGAAACATCGGGTTCCGGAGTTGGATGAGGGGTAACGGAGGGGGATTTAAGCGGTACTTCCTTGGAAATTAGATTGCACCTTATCCGTTGTCTTCTCGGTTTCTCGTTCTACTACCTTTTTAGGAGAAGGTTTAGTAGGAATCGAGGGTCCCTCGTAAGCAACACCACTTCGAGTAGTGATTGCTTTCATCTCACCCTTTGGGTTGGAATAGTTTTACTCGGAAGAGTACCCGAATTTGAGGCATGGTTTTGAAACAATCCACCCATCATGTTTTGTAAATTATTTTGAAAAAATGTTTGTAGATTCATCATGACGGCTTTTTGAGTTTTATCGTTTTTGAATTTCAAATTCATAAGGTCTCCTTTTCAACGAGTTGATTTGATTTTGCTTTTTTTCTCATCATTTTTATTCGTTTATTTCTCTTGTAACTTGAAAATGTCATTTAGAAAACTCTTGTTGAACTTGATTATTAGGCACTTGAAAAGGTTGGTTTTGAAAAATCCTTGGTTTTTGGAAAATTCGGAGGTATGATTATTTTGGGGGCTTTGGGAAAACCTTGGATTACCATGAAAATTATTTCCCGATTAAAGTTATTCCCTTGATCTAATTTTGATTAAACCAAATTTGCCCATTGTTTTTGCATGGTTGCAAAACCGGGGTGGTTGCCAATTTGATTACTAACTCGGTTTGGAGGGTTAATTTTATTGTAAGTACCCGTAGTCGCACAAACACTAGCTTGATTGTTATCGGTAGTCAGACAATTATACCAAGAATGGGCACCACCACAAGTAACGCAAGTTTCCTCAACCGCTTTAACCGGAGCGGGAGTGACAACTTTCTTAGAAACAATCTCGACTAAGGTCGAAAGTTGATCCCGCAAAGCTATCTCAATTCTTGCATCCGTCTTTACTAACACATTCCCTATAAGTTGTTTCATCCCTAGAGAAGCATTTGGTTTATTTCGTGAATAACGCACTTTTGATTTGTTTTCAATTATATTTAAAGCCTCTCTAGTCGTCTTACTCAAAAGATTTCCACCCGCCACGGCATTTAAGGAGTCGTGATTCGTTGTCGTTTTTAAAACGTTTATAAAAGGTATCACACTTGGGTTCTTAACTCCGTTTTAAATCCATGGTGGGACAAGCCTAAGAATTTCTTCTAAAAGTCCCCACGCTTCACTAAAAGGACTCATCGAATTTTTGAGTGTAAATGAGAGATTTTCTTCTTTAAGTGAATGTCGTTTTCGAGGGAGGGGAAAATTGATTCACGGGGAAAAATAAATTTTTGGTTACGAAGATCCTCCCAAGTCAAGATTGAATTAGGAGGTTCTTTCACGCACCAAGTTTTTGGCGTCGTTGCCGAGGATTTGTGATTAAGATTCCTTCGTTTACAGTTTGTCGATCGTGATTTGGAAAACCTTTCGTCTTCGAAAGTTACGCTTTTGAGAAAATCAAAAATACAAAAAAAAATTAAAAATATAAAAAGTAAAAAATAATTTTCTTTTCTTTTTAGTATAAAAGCATAACTTTCGAAGACGAAAGGTTCTCTAAATCACGATCGACAAACTGTAAATGAAGGAATCTTAATCACAAATCCCCGGCAACGGCGCCAAAAACTTGGTGTCAAAAGTTTTATATACGTAATAATATCTCAAGTAAAGAAAATTCCAAAACTACCCTTGAGGACAAAGGTAGTAAGAAAAATCTTACGAAAATACTACACGTTTTACCGGTAAGTGATTACTAGGTCGTTTTCCTAAAGATTTATGAAATTGAGACCTCGTTTTTTATTTGGACAATGACTTGAATTGGTTCGAAGATGATTTGTTTTCTAAAATCCTAATAGTGAGCAAATAAAAACACAATTAAAGTTAACTACGAAAAACGATAATGGAAATAAAGTAAACGCGACAAATAAGCAAGAACACTAAAATTAAACCCTAAATGCTTTTCTAAACTTTTCCTAATCCTAAATGATTACTTAAAAATAAAATGCTAAGGAAATTCTAAACCAAGAGAAATTTAAGCTAAAAACGAAGAAAACGAGAACGGATATCGAATCTCGTTCTTTTAAAAATGAACTTTCACAATATTAACCATACGAAAGTAAATTTCACCCTAAACCTAGAATATGATAAAAGAAAATTTTATAAAAAAGAAAATTATTATTTTTGATTATTTTTCTATTTTTTATGACTTTTTAAAGTTTTTAATGAAATAAATGATTAAAAGTACTAAACTTACTTAAAAAAATTCTAGAAAAATTTCTAAAAGTAGCTAAGGGTGCAAAGATTGCAGGAAAAATAAGGGCTAGAAAATAAGCTAAACGAATAAGCCTAAATAAGCCTAAACAGCACTCGGAGTGCTTATAGGAAAAAAAATTCAAAAAGGGCTTAAAAGGATTAAAGATGCACCCTTGGACGTAAAAGTCCCAAGGGCGCAGTGGTGAGTGTGTGTGGTGTTGTGTTGCTATAAAGGTTGAGGAGGGTAGAGGTCCAGGGTTCTAGCCTTGCTCACCCTAGATTTCCCCTCTTCCCTTTTTATTTTTTTAAAAAAAACTTTAAAAAGCAAAATTTTAAAACAGCTTATAAGAAAACTTTTTTTGTGAAAACAACTTTCTAGAAAACCACTAAATAAGCTGAAAAGAGCTTATTTAAACAGACAGAACTCACTTTGCATGTTTTATGGCTTTTTGACAAAACTAACTAAGCTAAATACTGAGATAAGCTAAAGCTAAAACCAAATAAGCTATAAGCTACTTATTACTAACCTAATAAGCTAACCTGAGCTAAAAATAAGCAAAGAGCTAAAGCCATAAGCTGAAATTATCAAAATAGCACTTATGATGAAACTGCATACCAAAACAGATAAACAGGTACTTTAGTGCTTATTTTTAAGCACTCAAACAGAACATTATGACAATAAGCCCTACACTTACTTAAAGCCTATCCTAAAAACTACTTAAATTAGCAGAGAAAATTCATTTTGAAATAAAAAAAACAGAGAAAAAGCTAAATTAAAAGACTACTTATGCTGTTTTTTATGTTTTTGGATTTTCTTTGAAAAGTTAAAATAAGCTATGCCTGACTTTATAAAGCTAATGACAACTAAATTTTATCCTAAAAAGCAAGTTTAAACAGAAATTAAGCAAAGATTTTAAGCTATAAGCTAAGAATTTTCAAATAAGCTATTATCTAAAACTGAATACCAAACAGTCCTTAAGGCAACTTTTAAGCTAACTTTCTAATAAGCAGATGGAACCTTGTAATAATCTAACTTATACTAGCTTTAACTATAACCTATAGGCTACTAAAATCAACTTTTGAAATCTATTTTGAAACTCAAATGCTTAATGAAAAAGCTCCTTTAAAACTGCTTAATTACCCAGTACTTGCTGAGTTTTTCTTTTAGCTTGAAAAGACAAAATGCTTATTTTGAGCTTAAAAACAGATAGCTTAATGATCTTTTAAAGAGAAAATAAGCTAAAGCTAATTAAGATTGACCTAAAAACTACTTGTGTTTTAAAATCAAGACCTAAAAACTAAAATTACCCTCTGATTTTTAATCCTAAAAATGACTGATGCAATTGACACAATTTCAAACAAAACATAAATCTTTAAATGCAGACCTAATAGACTAGCTTCTACACTAATAAGACACCTAAGTGAGTGGAAACAAGTAAACTAAATCAGCTAAAACCTATTTGAGCTTAAAATGGACTAAAATCTAACCTTATCCTCACAGATTCAAAATTCTATTAGCTAACTTATTTAAAAACAACTTTAACCTACAAGTATCTAAAATCCTTTTATTATAAACTTAAAAATGATAATTGAAATCATTTTAAAGGACCAAGCGGACCTTGGCAGTACTAACTCAAGTTAGTACAGCCTTGACCCAAACTCCCCTTTAACTTGACAATTTTCATTTTTAGCTTATAACTTTGAGATTTAATTAACAAAGCCTCAATACCAGATAGTGACAAGGTAAAAACAAGATTATTGAACAGATTTAACTAATAGAATAAGCTAGATTAATAAGCTAACCACTAAGCTATTTTTTTGGTTTTTTTACTATTTTTATAACGAATAAGAGCATATTATGATTTTAATCTAATGAACCAACACAGTAGCATAAAACAACTACATTAAGCACAAATAAGCAAAACAAAATAGGAATAAGCAGACATTAAGCATTAATAAACTAATTTGCAGATTTAAAGCTAGAAAATATTAATGAAAACTTACTTAAGCCTTTGCTCTAAACAAGGCTATAAAAAAGGCTCAATTGAGTTATCAACAAGCTCCAGCTTATCAAGTGATAAGCTAGTAGGGTCCTGGAAGTCCTTCCATTATTGACTTCCCTTCCAATAACAAGTTAAGGTAAATTTTGAGGGTGAATTTGTTTAAATAAAGCTCAGTTAAGCTTTTATGAGCTTAACTGAGTTAGTAACTAGCTTATGAGTAGATTAGAGAACTTATGAGCTTATGTGAAAAAAATAGAGCTTAATCAAATAGATTTAAGTTAAAGGAAAATATTAAGGATCAAATCATTAATAAGAAAAACAAACTTTTATTACTAATATGAAACTAATTACAAGCTTAAATGATGGTTACAATAAGTAGAAATCTATAAGCTAAAATAGTTTGAACGAAAAATTCATAAGCTAATTCTACAAGCTACTTTCTATAACTACTCCTAGATATGTTTGTGAACGAGGGTGCTCTTTTATTTATAGGCTTGAGAGGAAGTTTCTAGGCCTCTGCACACGCTCCCCTTGGTCTTCATCTCAGCCTTTCAATCATTGCTAATCATTGGATCCCCTTTCTAAACCGTTAGATAAAAATGAGCACGCGGATTGCCAGCGTGGCAATCTGTGGTTTGATCCCTCTCTTGTGCTTCTTTTTGCCTTGTTTTAGTGTAATTTTGCCATTTTGAGTGTGTTTGTTTTATGCCCGCGTGTCATTCCTTGAGACAATTGACCAATTAGAAGCTTGTGATGACGTTTTGCATAGCTGAGTAGTCACTAGGTGCTTAGAATCTTTGTGCCACATAAGATAAATGATGGGTGTGGGTTTTAACCCCTTGATTTTTAAGCGGGGGTAAAAATGAGAACGATGATGAATAGTAAAATAGTTTGGCGCCTTTTTCTTCTTTATACGTTTGACTCGATTGACTCGGGTTATAAAAGGATTTTACTTTAGGCTTGAATAAAGGGATTTAGGCCATTTGTTTTTATCTTGGGCTTGGGTAATTGGGTAAAAAGGTTTTATGATTAAAAGATAACGACCGTTAGTCTTTAAGGATTAAAGGACTAACGATGTTATGAATTTAAGGGCTTTTGGTGAAAATGAATTTAACATTAAGGTTCTTTTGGGTATTTTGAGGGTTATGGCATTTGTGAGTTGACCATTGTTGACCATGGTTGACTATTTGACCTTTTTGCTATCAAACTCCCGGCTCTTGTGCACTCTTTCCATTCTCGTGTTCATGTTTGTCCGGTTTTGACCGTTTTCATGTGATATTTGCAATATCCGTACCTACGCATCACAAATGACAAAACAAGCAATATACAAGCATAATTTGCACAATTTGTTCATTTTAGGGCCATTTTTGGAATAAAAAGGATATGTGATTTCTCACATATCAATAAGCAGAAACAAGCAGCGCCTTACTTAGTTTTTTAGCTCCTATAAATGGTTATAAGTGTGCATACTTGAGATCATCTGTAGTTTGGTGGGGAAAGTTTCTTACTTTGCAGCCATGGGGGTCGTGTATTTTAATATCGGTATTGCTCCTTTTGATAAGTTATGTAATATAAATAAGGTCCTTCACTCTGTTCTTTGATGCCACTGGTCCTTTCGTTGCCGTTATCCATGTAGTGTGATGTTAGTAATGGGTGTGTGACGATGCTGATAGGCTGGCAGTTGTGTATTTTTGTTTCTGTTATCCATAGTATGAGTGATGCTTAAGCCATGTAAAAATAAAAGCTAAGTAATGCGTATGACCCGTATCTTGGTGGGGCAGCTACACCTCGAATGTAGTTGCAGCCATGGCGGGTGTTATGTCATTTTGTTTAGGACATGGATTAATGTTGTGTTATGTGCCTAAAAAATCCACTTATGAGATAAAGTTGATTGTGGTATCGATTGTAAAAGGCTCTGATGACTCTTAGTGGGTTCGGTAAGGATGAGATGGTTTGCCCCTTGGCGTGGCGAACTATTTCGATTGCAGCCATGGTGGTTGTGTCCTCTTCATTCGTTCCTTTGTTTGTTTGAGCTTTATAAACGTTTATGGGAGAGTGGGTGAGAGTGATACGTTAGTGAGTGAGTATGAGTGATACGTGAGTTATTTTTTTAATATTAAAAGTTCATGGCAAGTCATGTATTTTGCAAGAAAAACTGTATGCCTGACGGGACTGCCCTTTTAATAAGATAGTATAATATAAAAAAGATCATTCGTCATGCCCTTTGATGTTGCCGATCCTTTCGTTGCCGCTATCCATGTTGTGAACCGTTAGTGATGGGTGTGTGACAATAGATATAGGCTTGCAGACATGTATTTAAATATATAAAAAGGTCCACGCCATGTTCTTCGCAACCACCGATGCTTTCATTGCCGTCATCGATGGTGTGTGATGATAGTGACGGTTGTGTGACGATGTGGGTAAACTTATGGGCTGCAAAAGGATGTTTGGTGTTCATTTTATATTTGAAGTTGTAAATTTGTTGCAGTTCCGAATTTGGCTTTACGTAATTTATCGGGCACCACCACGTTGTACTTGCCCACTTGATCTCCCACTTCAGTCCTTCTTCACTCACAGTTTCTGGATTTATTATGCATGGATGCCAACTCTGTTCTTATCCTAGTGTAGGTATATATGCTATGGGCTTCATTTGGTTTTGATGTTTTGCATCTCGCCGGGTAAATTATTCTCTATCGGTAGGTTTCGAATTGGATGGTGGTTTTACATATGCTTGTTTAGAAAAATTATACTACCTGATCACTTCAACGCATACCAGCTCTGCGTTCATACCATCAGTCAACAACAACATTTTCCATCGTTAGGTTCGATTCCTGTTTTTTGTTGACAGACTATCGTATGAACGCAGAGGTCATCATGGCTTCTTATTAGGCATGTGTGACAGTGGAAAAACCCCGATCATATGGTCGGATGCTACACCATGATTTCTAACCATTTTTTACATTGCTTTGGATTATGCTTGGCATGCCTATCCCAGGTTAGCCTTTTATTTATACAAATTATAGGCAGTATAGTCGGATGCTACATTGTGCTTGGTAACCATTGTTTACATGTGACGCACACCAATTGCATGCAACCTTAACAAGGCAATAATGAATATGAGCAGTCTGAGTAGACCGCGTAAAAGTCCATAACTTGGCTAGGCAACCTATTAGGTATGCAGCCATGATAAACTTACGTTTCGTCATAACCTCGAGCTCTTATCTAAGCCAATCGATTTTACAAAATACAACATTGATTTGGAAATTTGGCTGTGACAATCAACTGCTTTATGATGTGTACCAATTCTTGAGCAACCTATGAGTGTCTTAAGCATCAAGTGAGATATTATACGCGCACATAGGCTGCTTGATAACATCAAATACTCTATACATTTTGTATTAAAATCCCTTGTAAAATGCTTGTAATTGTTATAAGTTTGATTGAAATATATACTTAGTTGCTTTATATTTCATTTATGGGGAATTACGAGCCTTGAAGCAGAAAGACACGAGAATCGGACTAATGAAGTTAACACAATAGTGATGTTAGGACAAAACTACGGCGTAGTTTCCACAAAGGGACTACGTCGTAGTTCATCAAAGAACCAAGCATGCCTAGAAGCAACTACGTCGTAGTTTCCCCGTTGGTACTACGCCGTAGTTATCATGAGTTACCAAAGAAGTACAAGTCTACTCATAACTACGACGTAGTTGGCCACTTTCACTACGCCGTAGTTACTTTAAGCCTACAATTGAAAATTTTGCATCAGCAAAACTACAGCGTGGTTCACACCTTTAACTACACAGTAGTTGAGTCGAATATCATAAATAGAGGCTCATTCACTGCCCATTCGTATCATTCATTCACAAGGGAGTTCCAGGGATCTACTAAAGCTTCCAAAGAAAGAAGAATTTGGCTCCATCCATCACTAGTCCAAGGGAGAAATCACTTTTACTAATTTCTTATATTAATCATGTATCACAGACATTGTAAGATCATAATGTTTATTCAATCCAAGAGTTCCTTCATTATTTCTTATGCTATCTGTAGTATGAGTGGCTAAGCACCTTAAGTGCTAGCTTTGTTATGATTTTGTTATGGTTTTGATGCTTGTTTCTTGTTGAATTATCATTTTACGAATATCCTTATTGCTTGTTGCATGATCCCGAGTTGAGGGTAGTGTAGATCCTGTTAGGATTTATATTAGGCTGACTTCACTGAATTAAGGGTTAACAGGGTACTAGGGATAGGTTTACAACTGTCCTTAGTGTAGAGATTGCTCATATCACCTCATGCAGTAAGGTAGATACTTATAAAGTTTGGGAAAACTCTTCCAGGAGGGTTTATAGTCGAGATGTGGGATTATCGGCACTAAACAAGTCTTTAGGATAGTTGGGGGTTAATCACTATAAGCTTGGATACTCATCCTTCGTGACCAATGAGGACCTGAGATCATATGATATATAGGACAGGTTTCGATGCCCAATCGGGTCCGTTGATATTAGAACCACCATAAGCGATAAGTAGACATTGCAGTAGGAAACACTATTTTAACTATAACAAATGAGTAACTAGGCTAATACGATTTTCTCCCTGATCAATTTTCTCATTTTAATTTCGTATTTCATTTACTTCAGTACTGTCAATTCATATTCAAACCATTTTATAGTGTGACATATTCAAATTAAAACTAAAACACTTAGCTCTTAGGACGACCTCGAATTTACTAATTCTGCACTAAACATGATCGGGTTCTCTGCCCGTTAATGCATTGTAGACCATGGGTAGTCGAGTTTTATAAATTTAAAACTTGAAAATTAATTTAAGTAATTATACACATCAAGTTTTTGGCGCCACTGCCGGGTAGCTAAAATTAGTTTACAATTTGAATTCTTGTATTTGTTTGTTTAAGTTTTAAGAACTAATTTTTGTTTATTCTTAATTTCAGGAAGCAAGATGGTTGAAGCTGACATCAACACACTCACAATGGAACAGTATTTGGCATTGACTCGTAGAAACCATGCACCGGGCGTGCTTAAACATAAAACCGAAGGCAATGTCAACATTGAGATCAAGATTTAGTTCATGAGGGAATTGAGAGAAACGACCCTTATCCTCAAGAGGTAACAAAAATGATGATGCTCATGGAACTGTTGAGAGGGAATTTTGACATCCGTCAAGTTTGTTCGAACATTCCAGTAGTCCACACATGACGGCAGTCATTTGTAGTGTGTAATCCCTATCACTCTAAATGTGAGTGCTGCTAAAGAGCATGGGAGGACAAACTACCTCAGGATCAATCAACACTTAGGTAATTACTCGAAAAGGTCATTCCATTCAAAGGTATTGACATGCGCTTCTTAAAACTGTAAAGCATCTTGGAGGAAGATATCATAACTTCAATCAAGAAGAGATGAGTACACACTGTACCAATCATGGTGAAAGTACAAGACCTCTTATACAAGTGCCGCCGACTACACAATCTAAATAGCCATAGAATTTCAACATGTTCTAATCAAGAGGGGTTTTGGACATCATGACTCCCACGTGACTCCTATATTCGCACGGAAACCAATTACCAAAAAAACACTTGCTCAGGAATTGGATGCAATCCAAACTATGACTAGCCATTTCATAATAAAGGCATGATATAATCAACCATAGGCAGCAAAATATGCAATTATAAATCTACGATTGAATTGCAGCTATCCAGCAAATCATATTGGATAGTCTTGTAAGGATGATATTAGAAAAGCTGAAAGGTGACTGTGCATGGTTTATCCAATATAGAAGGCTAAAACTGAGGTAGGAGCCCCACGTTTAACGAAGGAATGTTCCCGTTCATAAAGAGGTCAAAAACGTTGAGGAAGTCAAGAATGGAGAGTTTGGACGATCCTTTCCAAATAACGGAGGAAACAAGGGTATATATTACGCAGGATCCCAACACTGGGATACTAACACAACGAATGGAATAATTCAAAAACCACCAGTTTGTGCAAGAAGAGAATCCGATAGTCTGACAGAAATAATAACTAAGTACAAATGGAATAATCGGCTAAAATGGAAGCTTAGCAGTTTACGAATGGCTAATGAATTTATTCAAGAAAGGTACATAAAATAAATCAAAAAGGTCATGATGAAATTATCTGAAACCTTGAGTCTAAGGTAAAAGCTTTAACCAGAGAAGTTGAAGGATGAGCCACTAGGACCAAGATAAGAGAATGAAAGGCAATCTTCACTAAGGATGGATGTTGTATACACCTTTCTACTACTCTCTCAAGGAAATCAAATATTTTTCTTCCAATTCAAGCTTTTTTGAATATAAAATTACAGGAAGAAACTAGAAAGAGTCTGAGGATATATAAGGGGTAGTTAGCACACCATGAGTCCCTGCACCCCCGTTGAGGTACACCCATACAAAAGCAGCCACAGTAGTCCACTAATATATGCACCAAACGAACCATCAATCTTGTTTCCTAGATGCCTCAAGCAACATGTTGAGGAAGCATTGGTTCACAAAGCTATGGAAAGCCTTAAAAAATCAAAGTAAATCGCCCTCTCCTAAAGGAAATAAGGAAAACAATGATAACACTAAGCACATTAAGATTCTGAAGTGAATAAATCAAATGAATTCGAGCAACAAGTAATGAAGTGAAGTGATTAAGGGTAACCGATAGCCATTCTCCAGAATCAGCTACCCTCTAAGGAAGAAGACCCATGGAGTTTTATTCTTCCATGCTCTATTGGGAAACTGACTTTTAATGCTTTAGCTGATTTAGGAGCAACTATAAGCATCATGCCTCTTTTAATGTTCAAAAGGTTAGGTATTGGAGAACTAAAACCAATAAATATGACTATAGAAATGGCAGACAGAACTAAGAGTACTCCCAGGGGGGTTGTGGAGAATTTACTTGTAAAAATTGACAAAATTATTTTTCCAATAGATTTTGTCATATTAGACATGGTAGAAGACTTAAGAATGCCCATTATCCTAGGAAGGCCATTGTTGGCTACAGCTCACGCCATGGTTGATATTTTCAGGAAATCAATTTCATTAGAAGTAGTGAATCAAAAGGTCGTATTCAAAACTAAGAATAATCCCAATAAAACTCTCATTGAATCAGTATGTGCCATTAGGAACGAAAAAGGTGTCACAAATGATGATTTAATGAAGATAGATCATGATTTGTTCCTATATAATTCTAAGCCCTATATAAAAACCAATGAGTTTAATTACTTAGTAGTTATTGATCTTGGTATCTTTGCTTATGAAATATATATACATGAGTCGTAGGAGGAGATAGATTACAGCTGTAGTATGTTAGATCAAGGAGAACCATAGGAGATTGAAGCAGTTAAGAATCCAAACAAAGAACGCGGCATAGATCTCTTATAAGTTGTTAAACTAAAGGAGCATTGGTGTAAGGTAATCCTACAAAAAAATGAGATGGGTACGAATTTTAGGCATCATGTGACCCTTATGATGACCGATGTGATGGAGGCAATTTGCCTGACAACATAAGAAAGAAATGCTATTGGTGTTGTCTAAACGAAATAAACGACTTGATGTTGCATGGGAAGGAATGAGCTTCAAAGATTGAGTAAGAGTAAGGTATAGGAAAGTATGCAAAATGACCAAGGAGAGAATCCTGAACGATTATTGGAGGCAAGAACTCGATGAAAATCTAGAAGGCATGATTGATATGAACGTTGACCTCGCTCAGGAAATGAACCCAAATACAGAGGAAGATTGTGAGGACCTCGAAAATTTTGAGGAAGAAAATATGGAGTTGATATTAGACACTGTGTTGGATAAGTTGGATGGTGGTTGGTTTAGCGAAACAGTCAAAGATGAGGATGATTTAGATGGGATAGCTGACTATTTAGAATTAAAATCAGATGATGGCTTCATAGATATTGATGACGAAGCCTACAAAGAGAGAATGTGCAAAATGTTCGGCATGACCTATAAGAAGCCATCACCGATTTTGATTGAGGAAGTTGAGGTAACAGGTACACGATCGACACAGGGGAAAGTTACACAAAGGTCAGGGTCGTAGAAACTGAAGAGATGCCTAGGACTAGCGCTAACGTTGCTACAATAAGAGCTAAGTTAATGAAGGAAATGGACACAGAAGCAAGCGTCTAAAGGGAGACGTAGACCTGGCTTGAGTCTAACTTAAAGACTCGTTAATAAATAGAAGTGCTCGTCAGGAGACAACCCGTATTGTATCCTTTCCTCTCATTTAATTTTTGCATTTAGTTTGGTTTTGTGGTTTTCTAACTTTAATTGCAGGTTCTTACAACCAAGAAATGGAAGTTCACAATCGCCTTGGCCCATAGATATGCTAAAAACTGTAGTTGTAGACATCAAATACGGCGTAGTTTGTTAAGCTATGATGTAGTTATTGTAACTATGGCGTAGTTCAACCATTGGACTACGCCGTAGTTAGCATGATACATTTCAAAGATTTTATGATTTCACATAACTACGGCGTAGTTTCACCTATAGACTACATTGTAGTTCAATCCTGCAACATTAATTATTTAGCAAAATAATTTAGAATTCCACAAAACCGTGTACATTTAGTAAATGAATTTTGTGGGTATGTTCTCTAGAAACCTTCACGAGACTTCACTCGCCCACTCGGGCCACCGAGTGGTTTAAAAGGCTTTTTGCATACGCTAAATGCAATCATGATTCCTACAAAACTGAGTTAGGTTTTCCAGATTTTGTTTATTTGAACGTTTAATCCATTAGGTTTGTTAAGTGATTTCATGACATGAGTTTGCTCAGGTTTTTCAATACGGGAGTTCATCTCATGACATGAAGATCCGGTTATGCAAAGCAATACTCAGTGGAGTCTTTTATTTTAATTCTACTCTTATTTTTAATTTTGTTTCTTTAAATGTACAATAGAGACATTGTACAAACCAAGTAGGGGGTGGGAGTAAAATTACTACTTGACCTATATTTGCCTTTGATTTTCTAGTTTATTTAGAAAAATTATGCCATTTTTGAAAACTTTTGACATGTTTTTCTTACTAAAACTAGAATAGATCTTTGCCTAGCACTAATTACCCTTTATTTACATTAGTAAGGTTTGCCTGATAATTTTGTTTTCATATATTATTACATAAATCCACCAAATATGAGTGTGCCGGTAGTATTTTACACTTTAGAACTTGGCATGTACATCATTACGAGGCCTAATTGAGTGATAGGAATAGATAGTTCAAGAAGGCAACATTATATGATTTACACCAAAAATTAGCCCATATGTGTACTACTGTGTGTGTTTATCGACTTGTTACACCGACTTTTTAACCTCTTGTGATAAAACCCTCTATTACACTCACTTTTAGTGCAAGATGCCCCTAGAATAACATGTTAAACCATTTCTTGTTTAAAACCTAATTTTATGTGTTTCGTTTCACCATTACACCTTAGCTACCCTATAGTCTATAAATTTACCATTGAGGAGTTACTGGCTACTTGAAATCTATGGTTCGGTAAATGGGTTCGAGAATCACGCTTATATAGAAGACCTGTCATTGAAGACCCCCGTGTCATTATTAATTTCAATACTGCTTATCTCATGTGAGAGGATATGTATCATTATTGCATGCTAGAGAAGTTCTATCCTTTAATGTTCAATATATATATATATATATATATATATATATATATATATAGTTATAGTATTTCATTTCACACTTCTATAGCATTGTCTTATTTTACTTGGAGTTGGTTATCAAATAAAACTAACTTATTTCGTCTAATATTCATGAAAGACTTAGAGTTGGTACGTTTATAAACTAACTACTTCACTGAAGGTTGGGCTAGTATGAGTCTGCTTCATCAAATTGTACAACTTTACATATATATCACCGATACTAACCTATTATTATTGATGTTCAGATTATTAAACTTTGAAGTTCAAGCTAATAGAGGGATGGTGGTCAGTGACGACGAAACCATGGATTTTTGACTATTTGTTTTGTGTTTACTTATTCTGATACCAATTATATGTGCATCCCATGTCTTTCCTGCCCTTTATTGATTTTAGCCTTTAGCTTGCTTGAGTTAAGGACTTGAGTAATCACATGTGTCTCGTTCATGGATTTGGACGAGCATGTGTGGTTTTGTCACTTTTTATGAAGCATTGGTATCGGCTAGGATTATTCACCTGTCTAAACCTGTGTGTGTCACCCACGTTGCCTTTAAGATCTATTTAGACTTTAACTCTAGTTGGTGTAGTTTTGTGTACTTTCCAAGCTTATGATAGAATACATGATATGTTAGTGCTATTGAATGATCACCCCGAAATGAAACACTTAGACTAGTGAGAGTTGAGTGATTTTGATCCCCTTTTTGTGAGGTGTTCGAATTTGGTATTTTATAGCATATGTAGTTTATAAATTTATATCTCCCGAGTTGAATTGGGGGATATCTTTTAAGAAAATTTTCTAACAGGTCTACTTGAGGGCAAGTAGAATTCAAGTGGGGGAATATTTGATAACATGAAATACTCTATACCTTTTTGTATCAAAATCCTTTATAAAATGCTCATAATTGTTATAGTTTTGATTGAAATATATACTTAATTGCTTTATATTTCATCTGTAGGAAATTATGAGCCTTGAAGCGGCAAGACACGGTAATTAGACTAGTAAAGTTAACACAATAGTGATGCCAGGAAAAAACTAAGACGTAGTTGCCACGAAGGGGCTACGTCGTAGTTCATCAAAGAACCAAGCATGACTAGAAGCAACTACGTCGTAGTTGCCCCATTGGAACTACGTCATAGTTATCATGAGTTACCAAATAAGCATAAGTCTAGTCACAACTACGACGTAGTTGGCCACTTTAAGTATGTCGTAGTTACTTTAAGCCTACAATTGGAAAGTCTGCATCAATAAAACTACGGCGTAGTTTACACCTTCAGCTACACTGTATTTGTGTAGAATATTATAAATAGAGTCCCATTCCCTGCTCATTCATATCATTCATTCACAAGGGAGTTCCAGACATCTACTAGGGTTTGAGAAAGAAGAATTCGGCTCCATCCAACACTAGTCCATGGGAGAAATCACTTTTACAAATTTCTTGTATTAATCATTCATCATAAACATTGTATGTAACACCCCCAAATTGGGTCACAGCGGAATAAGGGTCCGGGGCGTGTTACTTCATAGATCAATAACACAAGATATATA
>BQNB010010708.1:0-83297 GCA_026074375.1 Tanacetum coccineum
GGAGATGATAACGCCCAATCCAAATAGTACAAAGGTTTTCAATCAGACGATCCATGTTAATAACCTTAATGAATCTAATGAAAGCAAATCGTTTACCTGCCTTAGATTTATTGAATGGAATGAAAACATCCACAACTGTGCCATAATCATTACACACCTTCCAAAGATCATGAGCAGTGCAACCATCTAGGAAATTAGTGACAAACACGGATTTTGAGATCTTCATGGTTTGATCTTCTTTGGATTGAAGAGAGGTCCGTTGATGAACACCCATGGAGGGAAGACAAAGGAATCGGAAAAGAAAGCGGAAAAGAAGAAAACAAGACTAATCCCTATGGTCCCAAGGTAAAAAGATCGCCTAACACGCTCGTTATGAGATCAAACATCAAATGAATGATCTCAATTACAGGGGTTATAACAATCTTTACACGAAGGAGGTAGTAGATCAGGTTGTTTTAAGATGGAATTTTAGGATCGCCGCCATGGAAGTGTTGTAGGGTTTTTTTTGGGTTTAGAGGTATAACTGTTAAAAATATATGTGTATGGTATGTTGATACATTTTTTATAGCTAGTATAAGTTATTATTAGATTAGACGTTAGACGATTCAATCTAGTTCTTTTTTAGCTAAGTTTCTTATACTGTAAACGTTTGATCTATTATGAATAAAAAAAATCAGAATAATATTTTCTTGGTACAAAACTACAAATGCGTCCACAAGCTTTTATTAGAGTAACGTTATAATAATTAGTTTAAGAATAGGAGGCACTGTTTGTTAATGCAAATCAAAATAGCTATGGAACTTTCTTAGCATTTTATAAAGGCTGCACGCGAGCGATAAAATACATCGGTACATCAGTGTATCGTCACTACATAACCGTGTTTAACTTTGGTATAAGTTTTCTCATATGTTTAAAAGAAAACTAGCAAGGAGCTAGAATTACAAAGAAATTAAAAAAGGGTGTTGAATCCAACTATCCCAACTAATAGAGTTTTTACCCCTAGCAATATACCAAGAAAAAGAACGCCTAACTATGTCTTCAAAAATACCATCTTTTCGAAGATTTGAATCAGAGAAGAGGAGATGGTTTCTATATGACCAGATACTCCACCAGGAAGTGTAAAACACTCCTTCCAGCACTTGTTTTGAACTTGATTGAAGCTGAACCAAATTAAACCAAGATAACCAAGATCGATACGAATCAACAGGGTTCCAAACCAAGCCCCACCAATTACAAATAGACCGAGCAATATCTTTTGCCAAGTCGCAACAAAACAGCAAATGATCGAGATTCTCGAGGGCCTCACAACAAATAGGACAAGAAATAGGGGAAACCTGAACTCCACGCCGATGCAAATTAACCCGAGTAGGAAGACGATCCATAGAGATCTTCCACGCCAAAACATTAACCTTGATGGGGATCTGCTTGACCCATCTAGACGGAACATCAGATTTAGGCAAGAGCATATCGTCAAGCAACCTACGAACATCTTTTACACGAAAACACCCGTCACCATTAAGGTCCCAGAACCGACGATCCCCCATGTTAGAAAGCACCACGGATGATGGTATGATTAATTTTACCTTTTTGTTTTCTTTCGGTATGTTGTTTTCTCATGTTATTTATATTAATCTTTTTTGGTTTACGAAATCAGATCAACCATCCGATGAGGAGTTTATGAAGCAAGAAAAGGCATGGCGGGCATCGAATACATGCACCAGTTGTGGCTCTTAGAATTGGAGTGTTTGGTTGTAAAGCTGCAACAAGTAGAAAAGATGGAGGCTACTCCAAAAGTCCCATCTACTCCTATTAAGACGCAACCAAAGGAAACCTTGCTAAGCTTCCTCCTTGGTTGATTATTTGGTGCTCGCCAGTTATCAACATGTTAACGCTCCCCAATTTCTATTTCCAAGAAAATAGTCCGCTTTGTTCTTATTGGCCACTTCCCTTGAATGTTAATAATCACCCTACTACTTGAAAAACATTAATTATAGCTGTTCACGTTGGACCCTTTGTTAATACAACAAACTAATTCATGTTATACTTTTACAAAGGTAATTTGATTGTTATCAAAAGTAAACACAATCGCACCGCGTGATAAGTTCATTGAAAGTATATATACAACTGATAATAATTGAGGTGAAGATATTTCATACACAAATCAACCATTGCTGCATGGATCATTTGGCCTTAAACTGATAGGCATGGGCAAGTTGAGTTGACCAGTATCATTTAGATTGAAAAAACACGCAGCTAACCCAAATCTTGCCATGGAGGCAAGGCACACCTAAAATATATCCGCGTATAGCATAAACCAAGATAGTGACATACCATCAAATTCCATTTCCCGAAAATAACTTTTCTTTTTATTTATTGAAACAATTATGATTTACCTTCCTCTAATGTAAGAGGAATGAGTAGATTTTTTAAGGGCTAATGACCTCTAAATTAATCTCATGTAGAGCCCTGGTAGTAGGATGAGAGATCGTGCCCATGTGAATTTGTTTCATGCACGGGAATATAGGAAACGTGTTGCAGGTGGTAGAGTATACATAATATTCTCTATCTTTTAATAAGGAGCCCATATTTTCTTTTGAATGTTGTAACCGCTTTGGAGAAGTGGGCCTAAAAAGAGAGACTCATGTATATGGCGGATTCCCTCGCGATAGCCTAATATGCTTTACTCCACTGTATACGTAAAGTCTTCCAAAGTGTGTTGCTCGGAGGGTAGTTTATAGCCGAAGCATAGGGTACACCATCAGTTACTTAAAAATAAATGTTAGCCATTTTATCATGTCCCGTCATTCGATTATTTTCTGTTAGGGTTGTGCAGAATTGGATTTCACCCACAAAAACCGTAAACCGAAACCCACCCGAACATAGAAAAGCGAACCAAAGTTGCAATCGAACCAAATTTACTAAAATCGAACCGAATTTGTTATTCGGTTCTCTGTTTGGATCAATGTTTTGAAAACCGGGTGTATAATCTACACGGTCGAGTCACTAGGTCAACGATTCTACCGGTTCGACCACCGGGTCAACCCAGGCTTGCACAACAAAAAAAATAAAAATTATTTGCAATGACACAAAAAATAGTATATATATATATATATATATATATATATATATATATATATCATAAATATTCCATATATCAGGCCTAAAAACCATTTAAACAAATATAACATGTAATAAATTTACGTCGCAAATATATATACTAGTAATTAACTTGCTTTATTTGCAAAAAAACGTAAAAAAACTAAAACCCGGCTGGGTCTCGAGAACCGGATTGACCCGGGTCACTTCAAACCCGAGAGGTAACCACGAGCTAAAAATTGGTGAGTTAGTATGTTTGCTCTGATATAATGGGCAATAAAAAATAAATGTAATTGGTTAATAATTACAAATATGTTGCTATAATTGTGTTTTATATTGCAGGAATAAACATCATCTTCACTTATTTGATTTCAAATTGTCTTGTAGGAATATCTAAAGAACTCGGGGAATGCAAAACTGAGGAGAATTATACGAGGTTCTTACACGCCGCAATTCATTCTGAATGCGCTTCACATGTTCACCATGCTCTTGAGATGATCAAAGCTAGGTTAGTAAGCTAACTACTCAGTTATTTTATTTATTTATTTAAAACAAGTATTATCTATGATTTTTTCCCTTCAAGCCGCCTTTTGTGTTCGGAACTAAATCGTAGAATCTTTTCTAAACTGGTTAATCCTATTGACGCAGAGAATATTAACTCCAATGAAGGAAAAAGGGGTGAGTTGTATTATCAGTTAGGAAATGGCCTCTACAGAATTGGAGACGGTGAAAGTGCAAAAAAGGCACTTGAGGATTGTTTAAAGGTAAGAAAAATGAAGGTTAATTTTAAATACCGACTGATTTGTTTTACTTCTTTGTTGTTGGCATATTGGCGTATCTTTATTAGTGTGTCTAGTTGTTGTTAATAATTTATTTATTACTTTTCTCATAGATTAAAGTTATATGTATTGATGGGTGAATTGCTTGTAGACTTTTTAGAACGTCGGAGAGAACAAACACGCAAGGCGCGGTCCATATTGCTCTCGATGCCAGGTTTTTCACTAACTGATTTTTGGGATGATGGTATGATTAATTTTACCTTTTTGTTTTCTTTCAGTATGTTGCTCTCATGTTATTTATATTAATCTTTTTTAGTTTACGAAATCAGATCAACCATCCGATGAGGAGTTTATGAAGCAAGAAAAGGCATGGCGGGCATCGAATACATGCACCAATTGTGGCTCTTTGAATTGGAAGTGTTGGTGTAAAGTGCACTACGAAGAAAAGATGGAGGCTCTCAAAGGTCCGTCTACTCCTATTAAGACGCAACCAAAGGAAACCTTGCTAAGCTTCCTCCTTGGTTGATTATTTGGTGCTCACTAGTTATCAACATGTTAACGCTCCCTAATTTCTATTTCCAAGAAAATAGTCCGCTTTGTTCTTATTGGCCGCTTCCCTTGAATGTTTATAATCACCCTGCTACTTGAAAAACATTAATTATAGCTGTTCACGTTGGACCCTTTGTTAATACAACAAACTAATTCATGTTAATACTTTTACAAAGGTAATTTGATTGTTATCAAAAGTAAACACAATCGCACCATGTGATAAGTTCATTGAAAGGATAACATTACGTATAAAAATCTATTAACATGAAAGAAACTGTTTGCATTAGACGATAAAAATAAGTCTCTTAACAAACAAAGGTCGGATCAAATTTTCTTTAGCACTTCATAATAAACAAAATAGAAAGTACTATTATTAGACACTTTGCTGGTCTTTGTATTATATTAAAACAATCAAGTTTTGCATATATACAACTGATAATAATTGAGGTGAAGATATTTCATACACAAATCAACCATTGCTGCAGGGATCATTTGGCCTTAAACTGATAGGCATGGGCAAGTTAAGTTGACCAGTATCATTTAGATTGAAAAAACACGCAGCTAACCCAAATCTTGCCATGGAGGCAAGGCACACCTAAAATATATCCGTGCACAGCATAAACCAAGATAGTGACATACCATCAAATTCCATTTCCTGCAAATAACTTTTCTTTTTATTTAATGAAACAATTATGATTTACCTTCCTCTAAAGTAAGCAGAATGAGTAGTTTTTTTAAGGGCTAATGACCTCTAAAATAATCTCATGTAGAGTCCCGGTAGTAGGATGAGAGATCGTGCCCATGTGAATTTGTTTCACACACAGGAATATAGGAAACGTGTTGCAGGTGGTAGGGTACACATAATATTCTCTTTATCGTTTAATACGAAGCCCAGATTTTCTTTCGAAGGTTGTAACCGCTTTGGAGAAGTAAGCCTAAAAAGAGAGACTCGTGTATATGGCGGATTCCCTCACGATAGCCTAATATGCTTTACTCCACTGTATACGTAAAGTGTTCCAAAGTGTGTTGCTCGGAGGGTAGTTTATAGCCGAAGCATAGGGTACACCATCAGTTACTTAAAAATAAATGTTAGCCATTTTCTCATGTCCCGTCATTCGATTATTTTCTGTTAGGGTTTTGCAGAATTTGGATTTCACCCACAAAAACCGTAAACCAAAACCCACCCGAACATAGAAAAGCGAACCAAAGTTGCAATAGAACCGAATTTACTAAAATCGAACCAAATTTGTTATTCGGTTCTCTGTTTGGATCAATGTTTTGAAAACCGGGTGTATAATCTACCCGGTCGAGTCATTGGGTCAACGATTCTACCGGTTCAACCACCGGGTCAACCCGGGCTTGCACAACAAAAAAAATAAAAATTGGTGCGTTAGTATGTTTGCTCTGATAAAATAGGCAATAAAAAATAAATGTAATTGGTTAATAATTACAAATATGTTGCTATAATTGTGTTTTATATTGCAGGAATAAACATCATCTTAAAGAACTCGGGGAATGCAAAACTGAGGAGAATTATACGAGGTTCTTACATGCCACAATTCATTCTGAACGCGATTCACATGTTCACCATGCTCTTGAGATGATCAAATCTAGGTTAGTAAGCTAACTACTCAATTGTTTTATTTATTTATTTAAAACAACTATTATCTATGATTTTTTTCCCCTTCAAGCCGCCTTTTGTGTTCGAAACTAAATCGTAGAATCTTTTCTAAACTGGTTAATCCTATTGATGCAGCGAATATCAACTCCAATGAAGGAAAAAGGGGTGAGTTCTATTATCAGTTAGGAAATGGCCTCTACAGAATTGGAGACGGTGAAAGGGCCAAAAAGGCACTTGAGGATTGTTTAAAGGTAAGAAAAATGAAGGTTTAGATTAGAAATAAATGCACAAAATGTAGTGCAGATATTTTATACCTATTTATAAATTTCATTTAGATTGATGGAACTTTATGAGAGGCAAGGAACCTTTTGGTGAATGTGGAGTTGATTCTACGTGTTGAAGAACCTAAAAATAAAATAAGCAAATCAACACTGCCAAAGCATATGGTTGTTACAGGTGGACTTGCACCGGGTGTTACATGTGGTTCCTTAAGCAAATCAAAATTGCTTAAGCATGTAGCTGTTGCGGGTGGACTCACACTTGGTGTTATATGTACCATGATTCTTTCGTGGGAGAAATTGGATGAGGTAAGGGAGATTTTAAAGGCTTAGGCCAACTGAAACTCATAATATTGTTAATGTCTTAATGATCTTGTGTCCTTTATGTTGATAGTTTGATGGAGGTATAAAGAAAGCTGGAGAACTAGAAGAAAGTATTGAGAAGATGATCGGTAAGGATTCCTACCCGACAGGTATGAATAAAAATAGGTTGTCATCACAGTCAGGTCAAAAACTGTGTGAGTCTGATTGGGTCATTTATGGGTCATTTATTGGACCAAAAGAGGTTATTTATGGTCAGGTGGAAACTCATTAAGTTGAATGTTGTTTCAAGTTTTCAAAACACTTACAAAATACTATCTTAATTTAACAATCCATTCATCAATTCATCAAAGGAATCAGTCTGTCGTACTGTACGGACAAGATTTTGATGGAGGATGAGTTTAAACCAGTCATTCAACCCCAAAGGTGTTTAAACCCTAAAGTCCAAGATGTGGTAAAAACGAGATCGTTAAGCTACTTGATGTCAAGCTAATTTATCCAATCTCTGATAGTTCGTGGGTTAGCCCTATTCATGTTGTCCCAAAGAATGGAAAAATGGCTGTAGTTTTGAATGACAATAATGAATTGATTCCTTCTCGAACAATTACACGATGGCGAGTCTACATCGATTATCGTAAACTTAATGATGCAACTCAAAAAGATCATTTCCCTCTTCTATTTATTTTATCAAATGTTAGAACGTTATTTGGGAATGAATATTACTGTTTTCTTGATGGTTTTTTAGGATTCTTCCAAATATCAATCGCACCAGAAGATCAAGAGAAGACAACTTTTACTTGTTCTTATAGTACTTTCGCTTACAGACGAATTCCGTTTGGATTATGCAACGTACATGCCACTTTCCAAAGATGTATGACGATGATTTTTCATGACATGGTGGAAGACTTTATGGAAGTATTCATGGATGACTTCTCGATATTTGGACAAAAAATTTCTAGGGCTAGAATTGAGGTTGATAGAGCTAAAATCGATGTAATAGCTAAGTTTCCATACCCAACAAACGTAAAAGGAGTTAGAAGTTTCCTAGAGCATGTTGGATTCTACCGTGGGTTCATTGAAGATTTATCCATGATCTATAAACCTATGATCCAAATCTTGATGAAATACGCAAAATTCGATTTTTCTAATGATTGTAAAAAGGCATTTAATATTATGAAAGAAAAATTGACTATAACGCCTATCATAATATCTCCCGATTGGAATGTACCATTTGAATTGATGTGTGACGCTAGTGATTTTGCTGTTGGATCTGTCCTAGGACAAAGAATAGATGGAAAGTTCAAACCAGTCTATTACGCTAGAAAAACTCTGAATAATGCCCAAGAACATTATACCACCACTGAAAAAGAACTTCTTGTAGTAGTTTTATCTTTTGATAAGTTTCGTCCCTATCTTATCATATCAAAAACTGTAGTCTACACTGATCATTCTGCTTTGAAGTATTTGTTGAGTAAATAGGATGCCAAACCAAGGCTTATTAGGTGGGTTTTGTTTTTTAAAGGTTGGACATCAAGATTAAGGATTAAAAAAGGGGAAGAAAACTTGGCTGCAGATCACCTGTCAAGAATTGAGAACCTATACTTGGGAGCATTCACGAAAGAGGAAATAGCGGATGAATTTCCCGACGAACATCTGGTGATATTAAAGTCGAGCTAAATGACGACAAACCATTGTATGTTGATTATGTTAATTATATTGTTGGAAAGAATGTGCCTCCAAAATGGACGCCAGAAAAAAGGAGGTTTTTCTCTTAAGTAAAAAACTATTTTTGGGATGAACCATACGCATTTAGGCTATGCCCTAACAACGTAATGAGGCGATGCGTTACGGGAAACGAAATCCTTGAGATCTTGGCACACTGCCATTCTGGACCAACTGGGAAGCATCATAGTGCGTCGGTTACTGAAAGAAAAGACTATGAATCGGGATTCTTTTGGCCAGGTATCTTTATGTATGCTAAAGATTACGTGATGAAATGCGATGCATGTCAAAGATCGGGAAACATATCGTCAAGAAATAAGATGCCTTAAAACTATATTCAAGTATGTGATGTATTTGACATATGGGGACTAGACTTCATGGGTCCCTTTCCTAACTCTAGGGGTAATAAATAAATATTAGTAGCGGTTGATTATGTATCAAAATGGGTCGAAGCTCAAGCACTTCAAACAAATGATGCTCGTGTTGTGATAAAATTTTTGAGAAGGTTGTTTGCAAGATTTAGGGTTCCTAAGGCATTAATTAGTGATCGGGGGACACATTTTTGTAACTCTTAATTAGAAAAAGCCTTGCAAAAATATGGAGTGACTCATAAATTATCAAAAGCATACCACCCTTAAACCAATGAACAAACTGGAGTGACCAATAGAGCTATTAAACGTATTTTAGAAAGGTCGGTTGGTTATAAACCAAAGAATTGGTCCGTAAAGCTAGACGATGCATTGTGGGCATTTAGAACCGCTTACAAAACACCTACTGGATGTACCCCCTTTAGATTGGTTTATGGGAAGGCTTGTCACCTACCTATGGAGATCGAACATAAGTCATATTGGGCATTAAAACAATGTAATATGGATCTCACAGTTGCAGCAAAAAACTGTTTCATAGAGCTTAATGAATTAATGGAATTAAAAGATGGAGCATATGAGAACACCCGTATCTACAAGGAAAAAACTAAGAGATGGCATGACTCTAGGCTTCGAGGGGATAAAGACTTTAAATTTGGGGACAAGGTGGTACGGTCTAAATGTGGTAAAGATTGTGTATCCGTATGCGACCGTGGAGATCACCGATAGAAACGGAATTAGCTTTAAGGTCAATTGGCAAAGATTAAAGAAGTACTACGATGAATGTATTGATACGGGTGATAAAGAAGTAGTAGAGTTTGAAGAAAATACAACATAGAAGCTGAAGAAAAAGTCTAATTTAAAGACTAGTTGAAAGAAAAGTGCTTCTCAGGAGACAACTGGGATTGTTATTTAATTTTTATCGAGTTTGTCTGCCCAGACATCAATACGGCGTATCCGCTCCATACCATACGACGTATTGATTGTTTGGACGTTATCAGTACTTTATTTTTATGCACATTAAAACATTATTGTTAGTTCTGTTAATACAGCGTATTCAAGAACATGATACGACGTATTTGGCAGACTGATTCGCATTTAGAAACTTTTTACATGTCTCTATATGGCATATTCCATTTATGGATACGATGTATTAATCTCCTGTATAGTTTAGTTAACCATAGGTACCGAGATAGGAGTACATCGTTTTTCCTATATTTTGCACAGGACCTAGCTGTAAAGAAATTGACAATGTTGGTGAAGTATCTACAATTTGGAATTCTTGCTTATTAAATCAACATGGAGAATCTACCAAGCAAAATATCAGGGGAGTTTCTCATTCTAATTATTTTTAATTCTCGTTTTTAATGTTTTATCTATAAAACAAGAACGTTGTATAATTTAAGTGGGGGGATGGAATTTAGGATGTATACTTGTCCTATTTTTCACATTAAAATGCTTAAATTATGCTGAATTTTTTTTCAAAGTATATTTTTGTGGAATTACTTGTTATATAACGCGCACACAACAACCCTTATTAGATATTATAGGATTTAACCTTATCCGTTTCTAATTGTTTCCCTAAATTCCACAAAAATATGAGTGTGTCGGTGATGTTGTAGACTTTAGAACTTCGCTTGGTATATCCATTCGAGATCACAATGATGAGTACTATGGATTTAGATAGAGTAACTTGCTTAAATTGGTAATTTTTTAGGATTACACCCAAAAAGACTATACATGTTGTTTTATTAACTAACTACACTAGTTAGTTAACCCGTATAAACCCTTTGTTTACTCTCATTTTAAGAGTAAGATACCCCTAGAAAGATCTGTAGAGCCAATCCTTTAGGAATAACACCAATTATTTGTTTCGTTACACCTTTACACCTTAGCATACCCTGTTAGATTAAGTCCATTTACAGTTGCTAGGTTCTTAAAGTGTAAAGTGTATATTTCTCGAGTCTTGTGTCATTTTCTATCTTTGGTACTGTTGGGAAAGAAATTTGCACATTGCAAATGGGAATGTATAAAGTAGCCAAAGCTCATGTATTTTTACTACCATCACAATTATCTGTACGTCCCAAAAATGAAGAATTATCGAAGAAATTATCCGAAGCTATTATGATCATGAAGATGGTGAAATTACACCAAGATTCGTAGTTAGTATAGTGAAAAAAATTGAAAAAATTTAAAAAATCGCAAAAAAATGAGAAAAATTTTAAGATGATCATTTCGCAAAGCCTAGACTGAAGGAATTATTTGAAGGATCGATTATTCATTGATACATCTTATAAATCAACGATGTAAAGTGATGTATAAAGTGGTAGATATCATCACTTGTCTTGTAAAAGTATGTAAAGTATGGGATGATTGGGAAGTTAACAGTTACGGAAACGCCAATTTAGGTTGTTGTTTTTGATATATGATCAAGACGTTTGTAAATAGTTGTGTCTTTATCATGGTAACGGTCGGGAAAAGTGTCTAGAAACTTGTACCTTGAAATTAATCTATTTGTTTTGTAACTTTTATTTAACATCAATTTATTTCCCTTTCCTAATGACAAACCTTATGTTTTACGCGATGTATACGAGTCATGCATGTCTATTCTGTCGTTACAGCCATGTATGCGTGATTCAACTGCCTTGTTAGTTTATGACTTTTGGTGAAAGTTAGAAGATTCATACCCTATATCATTCTTCATCCTAACCGCTGGTTAAACTCGAATGAGGAAGTGATCAAACACACATGTCTATTATGTTGTTATGACCATGTATGTGCGATTCATCTCCTTTGTTGGTGTGGTAATTTTGGTGAAAGATTGCTAGAATGATCAACCATAAGTCTTATAATAAAAACCCGTTTTACCTTTATAAACTTGTTATCCTTAGCTCTAATGGTAGAGATGTGTATCCTTACCAAGCTTATGATAGAATACTCATTACGACCGAGCAATTGAGCGAATTAGTTACATGTTACCACATAGATTAGTTGAGTGATTTTAGTGTTTTCATCTACGTATTTCGTGAGGTGTTAGGTTGTTTACTTAGAATCGATCAAATAAATGCTTTAACTGAAAAATCCTTAAGGATATATTTTTGTAAACTTCTAAAGGCTACTTGAGGACAAATAAGATTCAAGTGGGGGGATATTTGATGACATCAAATAACATCACTTTTATAACATCATTTATCCCATGTAAATAACCCATTTTGTATAATTATTGCAAAGAACTGTTACTTAATCGTTTGTACTTGAGAAATGCAGTAATTATAGAGTACTTGATGAAGATTAGCTAAAAGGCACACATTCTGGAGCTTAAACGAAGAAATATGAAGAAACTGACTCTAACATCCTCTACGTCGTATCCATTAAAGAAGATACTGCGTATCTGTGCCTGCACTTCACAAGAAACCACGAAGGAATAAAGATCAATACGTCGTATCCAGAAGACTTCTATACACCGTATTCAAGTTATAGAATGTGGAGATTCTAGAAGATATCAAATGTAGTCCCTACTCTAAGAAACTCCCGATACGCCGTATTGACCTCAATCAATATGTCATATCGACTAAATTCTAGACTCTATAAATAAAAAACCTAAAAACGGGTTTTTAGTGTGCTTGATCATATTTACGATATCTTAACCCTAAAATTTAATTTTTAAAAGAAAAGAAGAGTAGAAGAGGTCAAGCAAAGCTATCAGTTCCATAGGAACCACCTTGTAATCTCCTATACTTTTGTAATCGTTTAGTTTTTGGTATCATTCGTTAACTCGATTAGTTTACTGTGGTTGAATTATTACTCTTGTATTGATTATAACATTTGAGAGCTAATACCTTCGGGTATTATCCATTTTTATGAAGATCTGAATGTTTAATTTTGTTTACATAGATTGCTTAATTTATCGTTGAATGCTTGTTTATGTTTATCAATTTATACTTGTTTACGTGCTTTTGCATGCGACCTATCATTCATCTAGATCTAGTGATACAGACTAAGTAATCTAGATGCCGAGATAGTTCCATATAGTAATTAATACATCTAGACCAATAGGATCAAGTATAATAACCTATCGTTTTCTTTAAATTATGAGCTTAGTTGGACTGGTAGGTGAACCTCAAGGTCAATGAGTGCGTTCTTAATTAATTGGTAAAGACTTGGTTAGTGGACTACTAGTGTATGAATTGCCTTTAAGCAGTAAGTAGGTAAAGTCTCTATGAGCTAGGGTTTAACAAGATCACCATTGCTTTATCCTCTAAGATAGATTATAACCAGCAAATAAGGATGCTTTATGCGGATGCGTTTAATTGTGACAGAATTCTTCGTATCTAGGTCTTAGGAAGAAGACTAAGTCTTAAGAATGATATACCGCCTCGAGATAAGTAATCATTGCACTAAAAAAACAAACCAACATTCTTATCAGATTAATCATGTATAATACAGTTTTTTATATTTGGCTAGACCGCTCTTCTATCTTTTGTTAAATTGCTTGCTTGTGTTATTGTGTCTTGAATTGATCTAAGTCACCACAAAAAACGTGCCAGTCTCTCAGGCTAAAAACCCCCTTTATCCGTTAGAATTAGGATTAATTTAGGTTAGGATAGGTTTAACATAGATTAGAATTAACTTAGATTAGTAAACCAAAATATTAATAAATTGAAAGATTGTTTCTCTCTCTTAGTGATCGACACCTTACTTACCATGAAACTCCCATCTGACCGGGTACAATGCCCGTTAAAGTGTTGTTTTGGTAAAGTTAAAAAAATATAAATTTTAAACTTGAAACACAAATTACAACCACACAACGACACATCAAAGGCACATTTGACCTTCAGGCAAGAGCTGCTCGAACTGTTATGCGTGATGGTACAAACCAAGTTGTGATGTTTACAGCCAAAAACACTTTCAGTGGATTATCATGGAAGAAAAATGAAGGTGATGGGAAAGATTTTAGTTCCTGATGGTTTAACATTTTCTCAGGGTGATGGGATGCTGGTCATATGATGGTTCAATCTGGTAATATACCTGAGAAGTGAGAAGTGAAGATACAGGTAACCACGAGCTAAAAATTGTTGCATTAGTATGTTTGATCTGATATAATGGGCAATAAAAATACATGTAATTGGTTAAAAATTACAAATATGTTTGCTATAATTATGTTTTATATTGCAGGAATAAACATCAACTTCACTTATTTGATTTCAAATTCTCTTGTAGGAATATCTTAAAGAACTCGAGGAATGCAAAACTTAAGAGAATTATGCAAGGTTTATACACACAACAATTCATTCTGAACACGATTCACATGTTCACAGGCTCTTGAGATGATCAGAGGTTAGCAAGCTAGCTACTCAATTGTTTTCTATTTAAAACAATCATAATCTATGTCTTTTTCCCCTTCAATCCACATTTTGTGTTAGGATCTAAATGGTGATATCTTTTCTAAACTAGATGGTCCTATTGATGCAGCGAATATCGACTCCAATGGAGGAAACAAGAGCAAGTTGTATTATCAGTTCGGAATTGGCCTTTACAGAATTGGAGATGGTAAAGGTACCAAAAAGGCACTTAAGGATTGTTTGAAGGTAAGAAAACTGAAAGTTTAGATAAAAAAACAACATTTAGTGCAAAAATTTGATAACTATTTATAAATTTCATATAGATTGATCAAACGTTATAAGAGGCCAGGAACCTTTTAGAGAATGTGGAGTTGTACATGCAGATGAACCTAAAAATATAATAAGCAAATCAACACTGCTAAAGCATGTGCCTGTTGCGGGTGGACTTGCACTCGGTCTTACATATGGCTGCCTAAGCAAATTAAAATTGCTTAAGCATGTGGCTGTTGCGGGTGGACTTGCAGTTGGAGTTGCATGTACCATGATTTTTTCGTGGGAGAAATTAGATGAGATAAGGGAGGTTTTCAAATGCTTGGGCTTACTGAAACTCATAATATTGTTAATGATCTCATGTCTTTTATGTTGATAGTTTTCCGGGGGTTTAAAGAAAGCTGGAGAAGTAGGAGAAAGTATTGAGAAGATGACTGTGACCTGTAAGGATTCCTACCCGACAGGTATAAAACATGTTTAAGTCTGATTGGGTCATTTATGGGTCGTTAGAGTGGATCATTTTATTAGATCAAAAGAGGTTATTTATGGTTGGGTGAAAACTTGTTAAGTTAAATGTTGTTTCAAGTTTTTAAAATGCTTTCAAAATATTGTATCTTAATTTAACAATCAAGTCATTAGTTCATCAAGTTGTAATGTTTTATTTACCTTAGATTTCACTTTTTTTCCTTCTAATATACAAGACATTGCATTCTAAACTAAAATGATTTTGACTTGTGCATATGGAAATAAGGCGGGTCTAGGTACAGCAAGTGTCGTTGTAGGCATTGTTGGTGCAGCATTTCTCATTGGATTGAAGAAGTCGTCATCAGGATGAGGAGTGTGGATGGATAGCACAAATATATGTATTGTGATCATCACTTTGTGAATGGTAAAACTCTAGCTTTATAATATAGGGATTTTCACTCAAATGAACACTTTTCCATTTGTAGTTTTTGGAACCTGTGGTTTGAAGTTTTTGTTGAATTTTTATGTTTTGGAGAGGGTTAAATAAGAAGAATTTCTAAAATAAAAAGGATAAGAGGTAACTATAACAACACATAAGATGTGCATATCTCTTCTGGAAAAATGAGTGTACGGTTACCAAATCGTGGTTCATAGAATAATATACGCTCACTACTACAAAAATCGTAATAAAGCCCGGTTGAAAGGGGCAATAGATCCCGGTTTTGTGGAGGGGCTTAAAGGGGAGGGGACTCTATTCAAGAACCAAATAGAGCCCGATTTTGGAAACGGGGTCTATTGAAGGTGATAGAGCCCGGTTTTCAATTGCAAAACATGGCTCTATGTGAAATATAAAAATTAAAAAAAAATACCTACATTGGCAGAATTTTAGCGATTAATACAAATTTCAAAGAGCAAAAAGTCCCAGTTACATCATTCTATATTTCCATCGATTATAAGAAATCATTGTTATCTAATCTTCATCTTTATTTCTATCTTTAGTCAGCACTTCAAACCGTGATCCTCTTGTTTTTTAGCTTTCCTTCCTGCCGACTTGTAATTCAAAGAGGCTGCATATATAAACAATCACTAGCACGGATTAGAATAAATAAAATGATAAGTCTATATAGAGGTCATTTAGAAGAAATACATTTCAGTTAAATTATGGTATTTGCACCATCTAAATTGAGCTTTACTAAGGTACTTGTATTCGTCTTTGTTAACATACTAACAACAAAACAAATTTGCGTACAGGTTAAACGGTTAATAAAACAAACTCAGTCTCAAAGATTGAAATCAGGTGGAATGTAACTAAACCATCCAATAGGACTTGTTAAAGGCATAACAGCATATTCACTAATAAAACCAGCAAGGTTATCATCCTTCTTAACTGTCGTTAAATCTTCCTCTCGAATTGGATAACGCATTCCTTCAAGTGCAGTCTGCCACAAGCATGAAATATGTTATAAATTATGTATGTGACAGTAACATGTATATATGTGTCAATCGATGAAGATAAAGCAAAAAAATGAAAATGTTTCACATACAATTGATTCAGCGAGCTCTCTAATCTTCATCCAAATTTCCTGCTCCTCCTTATCCAATGAAACATGGTAGATTTTATGGACAATCCATGAAAGAGAAAACATACCAGATTACTATCCATGTGTTAGCTCATATCTAACAGACTGCACAAACTAAAACACAAAACTAGGCGTTATCGTTCATTAGGAACTCGCATTTATAACAAACATTTAATTCCCTTAAGATTTGTTCTTAACACCCCAATAGCACATGTGTTGAATAAGAGTAACTAAACCTCTTATTAATTTTGTTTTATAAAATATAAAGGCAAGGAACTTACTATTCTCAGTAGCATCATTCATTTTGTGGTAGTCAACACAAACCCGAATCTTGCCCTCAACACAACACAAATCCATTTTAGCATCCTCGTCGTTCTTGTTCTTCAGATGCTTCCTAAGAGCAAGTGCCTCTTGAGCGTAACGATATTTATCCCGTGGAAATTCAATAAAAAAATCGCTACCAAACATAAACAAGTTAATACAGTTTCTAATTTGTTTTTTTAACATCAATAAAAAGATGGCTAAAATAATAGAATGCATACCATGTTTCTTCACAATATTGCTTCCAGTACTAGGCTATCCTTTTTATCAATCCCAAGAGCATCAGGACTTATCTTGGCAAACTTGAGTACACCTTCTTTGACATGAAGAAATCAAATAAATTAAATATGAAATTAACACATACCATTTAAACTCCTAATATGATTCATATCACAAACAATATCCTCGGATATCTTAAGTTTTGAATTGTTTCAAGTCAATAAAATCCACAAGTTTATTCCTCTGCATCACTTCTAATCTATGGTGACAATTTCATCACTTCTAATATATGGTGACAATTTCAAAAGTACAAGGGTAACTTCAATATTAATTTAGTTTCCAATTACAGATATTTTGTTGTCGTGGAAGATAAAGAATGACAATTACACAGATGCAATATGACTTCAGTTACATCAAATACTCATAAAATCCCCGCTAATAAAAGAAACCCAGCTTTATTAAAGAAAAAACCATAACATGCCTGCACCCTAAGATTCGTAACAAATAGATTCATCAAAACACAAAAAAAATATGCAACAAACAAAACCCCTAACTTTAATATAAAAAAAATACAAAATTAACACAAAATTATTCAAATATCCGACATACACACCTGCAATAATAGGAGGAAAGGGAGATCCAACCATGAGTAAAAGCCAATAGAAGGAGATTAGTAACAGCGGTGATAAGGGAGGAGCGGCGATAGAACGGCGGTGCACCAATGGTAGGTCAAAAAGTTTGTGTTCAGATCTATGTGAAGATAAAATATTAAGGGGTGAAAAAAATAGCCCAAATAATGTAAAAAACTAAAAATATTAGTTCCCGGTTGGTAAATTGATAACCGGGCTTTATGACATGAAGCCGGGTTTTTTTTCTAAAAAAGAGGGCTTTATAGGTTTTTGTGAGGGGGGATACATGCATAGAGCCCTTTTCTCATTTAAACCGGGCTCCCATTGGGGGCTCTATTCCAATTTTTGTAGTAGTGTATGGTAATAAAAAAACACCAATTTGATGTATATGAAGTTATAAGACCAAATAACCTAACATAAATCCTCTCCATATTTTCATCTCGCCAACCCAACACCGTCGTTAAAATGCTATAGGGTTACCTCGGTCAAAAATGATATAATTTTTCTATGTTCTGATCCTGCTTCCTGATCACTGATCCCTGTTTTGTACAGATAGGTCAAAAAAATAAATCCCGAATGTTATTTACAGCTGCCTGTCATTGCCTTTGAAGCCTTGACGATTGATGGCCTCACGTGCATTTTGCACCAAAGTCACAAGTTCCTTTACATCTTGAAAGCTAAAGTCTACAACCTGTTTGACTGAAATCGTCATCTCTTTGTTCTGAGATTCTTCCAGGGTTGTACTAGCAGCTTTGTAAGCGTTTTGTGTGCTTAAGGAGGCTTCCATTGCAAGACTTACGTCACTTGTCTGCAGATTAATTGATACGGTAAAAAACTGATTAACTTCCTTTCGCAACGATCAATTCGTAAACTCAAATCCAAACACACACCTGACATAAGTATATGCTTGAGAGAATATGAACTTACAAAATCAAGAAGTCTCGTAAAGTTGGCTTGGCTTCGAGCAACAACTTGGTTTCCAAGATGTGTTATGTTCTTAGACAGCATGGTTTTATCGATTATCGTTGCTTGATTGTTTAAGTTATCAACAACAAATGCAGAAGACGATGGGGACTCGCCTGCAAGAGTCAGATAACCTTTATACCAAACAAGATGAGGAAGGATAGGCCGTGACTGGTTAATAATCATTGTCATCGGGTTTTTGAGTACTATATATATGATGTAGGAAAGTAGGAAAATGTGACGATATGTACATACCCTGAGTAACCATTTGCATGTCTTGTTTGGTCACGAAACTTTTGCAATAAACTACCCTCATATACGCTACATCCATGCATTTATAAGCTAATGCCGCAGCAGCCATTTCTTTTCGTTTCTCATATTCTTCAGCACAAATTCTGCAAGTTTTCTACAAGTCAGAAGCTATACCATATTGCACAAATTCTGCAAGTAAGTAATATATACATAGAACACGCATACAAATAGGTCGCTTTATACTATAAAATTTTAACTTACTTGCTAAGTTTGGCGGAAGTACTGTACACAGTCAACGGATCCACCATCCCTTTCAATTTGCTGAAGTCATTATAGTACGCCTCCAGAAGAGAAGCAGCATGAAGAAACTTCAAAGCGGAATCGAAGTATGCATCGTTGCACTCATAATCAAAACCAGAAATCTGTAGGAGATGAGAGATATTTATAAGAATAAGAATACTAATGGTATAAAGATGTAATTGAAAGTTTAACAAATCTGAAACCCCTTATTATGCCTAATGATATGGAATAGTTTATCGCCAATGTAGTTTTTCTCACATCCCGGTTTTATGAGTTTTTTTGTTACAACATGACTCAAATGGAACACAACGCAATCTTTTGATGACTGAAACGGGACAATGAAAATGTGCGTATTTTATGCAAACCTTTAATCGATCAGCATAGTCCTTTGACTCCTCAGCTTTTTTGAAGGCAGTCATTGCTGTTTGACTCGATGCATACTCCTTCAAGAAACTTACAACACTGAGATCCTTCACAGTGCACAATCCTTCACGAGACTTTTAGTCTGGTTAGCAGTATCTTTGGGACGTTTTATAACATTTGACACACCAGAACCATCAATTCTTGGAACTTCAGGCCTACTTTTAGCATGAGCTTTTCTTGATATAGTTCTCCCAGCAGCAGGTGAAAGCTTGTCCAGATTAGGAGCCTTTAAAGGAGACGACGAAACTGTCCCTACTGGTGACCCTTTTACTTCTTTCAAGCTAGCCCTTCTAAAAGAACCAGAAACCTTTGAAGAACTTGAAGTGGCCCCAAACTGAAAACGCTCAGATTCCAAATCCTTTCTTGAAGAAGTAGCGTTCAGATTCTTCTCATGACTTTTGTCAACTGAACTTTCTCTACTAACCGACAATTTTATTTTCATTCCATTTCCTTTAATTAAAGGTTTTTCTTCGCCATTTATGTCAGTGTTAGAAGTCTTTAATCTCTTCTCTTTCACTGTGTTTGCGTAAGGCGGTGTATCCTGATCTTTCAACTTTCGCTTCTTTGCAGGCTTTACCACTTCTTCGCAGCTTTTCCTATCCAATAACTTACTCTTCGAGGAAGCTAGAGTATTTTCCGTCTGTCTCTCATTTTCATTCTTTATCTTTGTTGAAGTTAGATGGTCATGCTGATCTATGCCTGTCATTGTTTTCAGCTTTTTAGGCCTCGGTTCACCTACAAACGTATTTCATAAGAAATTAGTACTTTCAAAAAACTATCACATTTAGTAATGGATATATACGAACCCTTACCATTTACTGTCGCAGCATTCCTTCCCACATCAATAGGCTTATTCACTACGTTTTTCTCGAGCAGTTGCTGGTTTGCTTCACTCAACCTTTTTCTTTTCTGTCTACTATCCATTGATGAATGTGAAATTTCTACCGGACTGGAGTTGCTACCTTCGTGTCTGGACTTATTCTTTTTCCATCCATCAGGCAGTGTCTCAGAATTAGCATTCGAGTTGGCATGGTACGTATCTCCAATAACATGATTCTGAGAACTTATTTTGAAGTTCATTTCGCGAACCGCTTGTGTGGTTTCATCCTCACTGACATCACAATAGTTCTTTCCAGGCCTACACAATGAACAAAAAGTGTTGTTAAATTTTTTAATTTCATGAGAAAAGTTTATATACGACAAGAATATAACACATAGAACAACAGAACTCACAGCCATGTTGACTTGCTACACCACCAGTTCTCAGGCAGATTATCTGCGGTGATACCGATCGGTAACAGGCGCCACGCATTACATCGATCACATGCTACCCAATTATCATGAGACGCTGCCTCTGCTGGAGCTTTTGACAGCTTACCTTTAGACTCATTGGTCAAATCCCGTTTATTGTCAAAAGATAATGTACCCACACATTTTTCTAAAAACGGAGCCTCATTTTTTATTCCATCCACAACTTCACATTTCACTGAATTTAGTTCCTTTACTTCTATCTGTTTCACTTCTTCATGACGTGAAGATGAAGCATCCACAAATTGATTGACGGGAAGTGCAACTTTGGTTAAGCAGAGTAGACTCTCATTTAGCGGTGAAACAAGAAGGTCGCCGGGAACAAATACAGAAGTCATATCCTACACGGTAACAAAAGGAAACTTTAGACATGGTTTAATCCGTAGACTTATACTAAAATTAACAAAAGAGCCTTATTGTCACTAAATTCACATATTATATTTTGACGAGATAAGCCAGGTTTGAGCAACTTTTTAGGTTTAAAAGGATCTAACTGTCATTATGTGTGTTTTACTGAAAGTCTAGGATTTTTTTTGTCATTAATAAAATTAACATAAAGAGAACGATCAAACTTACACGTAGCACGCAGCCAGGAGACTCAATGGTGGACCCAACAATATCCTCTGAATCGTTTCCCGTTGAGGAAGATGGCGATAGAAGAAGTCCAAGACCACTGTAAATTTCGTAGTTTTTCCTAACGGGCTTATCAGAACCGACTTTAATTCGTAACCTCAGTGAATTTTGCTCACTTGGATTTGCCGGACCTGACATACTTGCCTGAAATATCACGAAAAACAGAGTGCTTCTAATCGAAAAGACTGCTGGAAAACTTGTTAATGGAGCTTTTCTCTCTTGTGTGTTTTTCTTGTTGTGTCTTAGAATGGTTGAGATTGCCATTTATTTATACACATTCATATGCATATGGTGTAATGGTGCAATCAATGTCAATTAATGCCTTAATAATGATTCATTAATTTTCTGTTATAAACCTTTGAGTCAAATAATAACCGCCAATTAAATTGTCAGTTAATGACCCATTAACCGCCAATTAAATTGTCAATTAATGACCTATTAATTTACAGTTATAAACCTTTGAAACAAATAATAATAGCCAATTCAATTGTCAGTTTCCAAACAAAACTCATAACTGACATTTAATCATTTTTTCCTCCATTCCAAATACCTTCTTTGAGACTCGATATCTCATTCACACTAACTCTATTTTGGATATATACCGGATCGACCTGGCCTTACATTTATTAATTATATTTACTAATAATTATTTTTGTCCAAATTTAGTGAAAACACATTTTTCACTAGAATTTTTCCAACATATATATATATATATAGAGAGAGTGAGGTTCTTTTCAGAACCAAATAAAAAGCAAGAAATGCGAGAACCACTTTTAGCCAATCATCTTGATGAGTCACCAATTATGTGTATTTATATTTATTTAATTACATAAAGGGTATATTGGTAGAATTATATTTAGTTTTTTGGAAGTTCCTAAACTTTAGGAATCTGATTATCAGTTATACTAACTATTTTCTAGCAATAAGTAACATGTATGCACACGCTTATAAATTTATTAAGTAATTCTTTTGAGTCTCACGTCAAAACAATGCATTGATCAACTATTATAATATTTTATTATTTTTAAAATAAAACACTCAAACTTTTAGTGAATAAGATGTTCCAATAAAGTTACATGTTAAAAGAAAAATAAGAGGATTACAGATTAAAATACATGTGAAACTTGAGTCTTGACAAATGACTTAAAATTAGAATACAAGTATCACTACGCAAGTGTTAATAAAAGACGAGACACTTTTGATCTATGCGTATCTTTTGAGTTGTGCACATGTATAAACCACATATTCTAAATGCGTGCACATCTGCATATTTCGTAGTTGTCAACCAGAACATGAACTTCATGTGCATATTTGTGTTAATCGTAACAATGTGATCTCTAGATGTTCACTTGAAGTTGAAGTTGAAGTTGCCTTATTCAATCTTTACCGAACACATAATCTGCCTCGTCTATTAATTCATTGAGGTATGCATGTATGCACACGTTTTTTGGAACACAATCTTTAACTTGAACTTCGAACTCTGAGTTATGTACTTATGCATATGTATCTTCATCGTAAAAAGGTGATCTTTAGGAGTACGTGCACATGTAATTAGGGTTGTTATTGTCTTGGCCGAACACATAATCTCCATCGTCAACGAATCTGATTTAAGTACAAGAGAGTAATTATAATCACAATCATATCCAAATATATACATATATAAACATTATATATAAAAAACAATTTTAACTTAGTTCATGCAAGGATGAAACATAAGACATATTCACAACTTAATCCCTACGAATATGAAGCAACCAAAAACAAATTAACATATAAACTATTAGCATTCAATCTTTGATTTTTAAAAGACTTTTAACTATACATTTTTATCCATGGTTGTATGTAGACGTATATACTACTGCTAGACAACTTAGTAGCATCTCTTTATGCACATCATGTATAACAAACCAGTATGAAAAATAAATTGGTGCCTTATAACAAATACATCTAAAGTGTCATATTTAATGAACAAATTACATCATAAAATCTTGTCATTAGATATTAAAAAATCTAAATACATGTGCATGACAAAAAATAAAAGTATCGTTTTAACATAGATAGGATATTCCATATCAGTTGGTGCCTTATAACACATATACGAGTGCATAAACGATCCCAACAATTCAGAATTAATGAATGTCACTTCTATCGCTACATACGTTTTGTTAAAGCCTAAATTTATTAAATCAATTTAAATATGTGGTCAGCCAATTTATGTTGGAGGCGCCAGTTGAAAAGATGAGCAATAGATCCATAAATATTGGATTGACCTTCAACATTGCTTTCATGTTTGAAAACCCGTTTTTCTTTATGATGATCATAAGTAACTAGGGTTGATCGTGATTATTTAGACGGATGATTTAAGAAACTGATGCATTATGTTCAAAAACATAGAACCTAAAAAGCCTTGGAATGCTTATCATATACAACAAAGATGCATTTAATGCCTCTTTCACCCAAAGTTTTTAGCTTTGGATAAGGGAGTCTGACAACTGTCCTACACCCCCAAACCCTGAGGTAGTTCTCGGTTTCTTTTTAGTCCAGAGTTCATAGGTTGTTATCTTGTTCCTTTTATTGAAAACCCTTTTTAATAAATAGCAAGTTGTTAACATAGCTTTACCCTAAAACCCTTGACTCAGTCCTGAGTAGGACAACATAGAATTAACCATTTCTTTCAGTACTTTATTTTTCCTTTCAAATATTCCATTTTGTTGTAGAGTATAGGGAGTAGTCGTTTCATAGATAATACTAACAGACTGAAAATACAGAGTATCCATGTACTCACCTCCCGAAATCTTTGATCAGGGCACTTGTTGTAATTCAACTTCAGTTTTGAATACTTTAAATTTATCTAATGCTTCATCCTTAGTAATAAATAAACATAGCAAAGCCTAAAAGCATCCACATAAATTATCATAATGTTATCTTATTCCCATGAGGGAGTAGCATGCAAAATCAATTGGATCAACTTCCAAAACTCTAGTTTCGCGTTTTATATTAGAAATGGTTCCTATTTATTTTTGGTCAGCATGCAAGTCTTACACTTTTCAGTGTCCGTGTCAAAAGCGAGTTAAACCATCCTTAGACATATTTTGCATCCTCTTAAAGTGGACATGGCTGAGTCTAGCATGTCATAGGAATGAATCATTCAATTTAAAGCTTGAGATGAAGGCTGAACCCATATTATCATTAACAATATTAAGCCTAGACATTTGATTACACAAATAACCAAAACTAATAAACACACCATGTTTGGATAAAATAAATTTATTAGTTTCAATCACTTGTTTATAACCACAATTATTCAAAACACTACTTGAAACCAGATTTTTCCTAATATTAGAAACGTGCAAAACATTAAACAAGGAAACAATCTTTCTAGAAATAAATCTAAGATCTACACAACCACGTCCATGCACCAAGGTTGTTGACTCATTTCCCATGTGAAGAATAGATCCATCATTCAGTGACTTATAGGTCTTGAACTAGCATTTATCTTTACACACATGAACCGTTGCTCCTGAGTCAACCCACCACGCAACATCATCATCTTGCACAAAGAAAGCCTCAGATACATATGTAACATAATAAACCTGAAAAGATTTATTAATCATATTATGACCTTTTAATGAGTTGGAAGAACCATTCACTGAACCATTTTGTGCCTGAACCATTGGCTTTATGACCAACTTTTTCACCTCCGCAGTCCTTTTTCAAGTGTCCAGGTTTCCCACACTTCCAACAAGTCACTTTGGACTTCTTGTTAGGATCAGCTTTGGTGTCCTGATGCTTACGTTTACCATTGTTGTCATTGTACCTAGTGGAATTGTTATGCTCCACCATATTGACAACTGAAGGATCAACAACATTGTTGCCTTTTGGCTCGTCACTATCCTGCACCCTGAGGGACTCTTCAATGCGCAGATGACTACCCAACTCAACAAGAATCGATTCCTCCTTCTTATGTTTCAAAGTATGCTTGAAATCTTTCCAGGAAGGGGAGAGTTTATCAATGACACAAAAGACTTGAATAACCTCATCCATGTTCATTTTATTTTGTGTAAATCTACCAAGTATACCAAGAAGTTTATTGTATTGTTCCATAACTGGTCTTGAATCAGTCATTTTGTAATTTGTGAAATTACTTACAAGGAACTTCTTACTTGATGCATCCTCAACCATATATTTGACCTCTAATAAGAACAATACAATCAACAAAACCAACTTTGAACGACATTGTGACGGGTCACGTCGTTTAAAATTTTCTTTGAACAAAAAGATATCGTACCACATTGTTTAAATTTATCTGATTTGAATATTATGTTTTCTTTTACTCGTTATTTGGTTCTTTTGATTCGAGTGACGATGTCACAATCATGCCATATAGGCGTACATCATTAGTGTCACCGAAAAGGAGTCGACAACGAACACATATGAAATAAGGAATACATATTTTGATAAATACTTTTCCATCAGGCCATAATCACCAAGAAAAACTCCCTGCGTATGATCTTCATCTTCTTAAACTTCTATTTTAAATTTCTCTATTTTAGCCTAATATATATCCACGGATTGATAAACCACATAAACATATGATACTAAAAGAAACTTTGATCATGATATCACAATATGCAACATTAACCCAATGATTCATACACTCCACGAAATGTATACCTCTATCCTTGGACACCTATTTAATATAATTGATACAAAAGTTTAAAAATACCAAACCTAAAAAACCAAAGCCACAATACCCGATCTGAGATTTATATATTAGACAACTCATATTCCGGCTACGGTGACCGTTGAGTTCGTAGCCACTAACATATAACCCGTAGAAAACGAATGAACAACACGCGTTAGAAGGTTTCCGATATCGTCGGTGACAAAAAAGACGAACATCAGCAACACCGTGAACAGTAGTATAAAGATATGAGCTTTTCGCTGGTAACATGGCTTGATGAATCGTAGATAAGAATGGAAGATCGGATTGAAACTATGGAGGCGGTTACAGGTTACGGAGAGAAGAAAAAAAGCTTGGTAATAATTTTTTGACCTGTTCAAGTGAAACAAATAAATAAATGGACAAATCAAATTACTATTGTGCCCTTTTGGTTTATTAAACATTTTAATTAAACTTAAATAAATAAATTCCATGTGTCATTTTTTTATTGGTTTCCTATACTATCTTATTTTAACAACTATTCCACATGAACATCATTCTATATTTTATATATATATATATATATATATATATATATATATATATATATATATAGGATAAAGATCAAATAAAAAGACAAATATTCGTGAGAAGGATAAAAAGATTTTTTTTTTGAAAAAAGTTCTTAAAAAATTCTGAAAAAATTCCACAACATCGTGCATGTTGGTGCATGAAAAAGTTGTGAAAGAAGTTTTTCTAAAAGTGGATAGTTTTGCCGAAAAAAATTATGAAAAAAAACGTTTGTGCATTAAATCGCTTTTTTGTGCATCAAAAATTCGTTTTTGTACCCAACTTCTTTTGACTTTTTGCATCAAAATTTTATTGCGCATCAAACTATAACAAGTTGAAAATTTTGTGCATCAAAAATTTTTTGTGCATCAAAATTTATTTTTTTGTGCATTAAAAAAACGTATAAAAACTCAAAATTAGAAAAACTTCTTTTACAAAAGTTTTATGCACCAACATACCTGATTTTATGGAATTTTTTTAGAATTTTTCGAGAACTTTTTTTAAAAAATTTCTTTTTTATCCTTCTCACGGATATTTGTCTTTTTATTTTAACCTTCCTCTATATATATATATATATATATATATATATATATATATATATATATATATATATATATTATATAACTTATATATGAGGCTAATTATGAGTTTATAAATATGATTTAGTGACTGTACGCCACCTCAACAATAACATGGCACATATATAGCATTTAATTTTGAAATTCACCATGTTGATATCTTTTGCTTTTCAAAAATATATTTCAAAATATACTCCATAATTAGATTTGATATTTATCCAAATTTATTAATAATTGGCATATGAAAATACCATATTTGTGACAAACATTAATTCAATTTTTAAAACCACTTGACTACCTTTGATTGGAGAAAAAATTACTAATAACCCAGTTTGGCAAAAATTTGGTATTCGTACCTTTCTTGGCAATATCACCGAATAAAATGACATAAAGCATAAAAGAATGCATTATGAGCAATTACATAAAGCTCCGTTCATTCTGTATTCACGGAAACAAACAGTTTGCAAAGTTCCGTAATTGCAATTTTTTGTCAGTTTATATTAGGGGTAGGTTATAAAGACCTTCTAATAAGCTATTCGTACCACCTTTATTTTTTGTTTTGTTTATTTTTTTTTTTAATTTTATAATTTTGTTTATGTTACAAAACTGTGAAACGGAAAGTACGGAACGAAACTTATCAAGTTTAACAAGTCAAAAGTATTAAACTGCCAAAAAATACGTAGCAGGACAAAACACTTTTGTACTGTAAATAAAAAGACAAAAGGATGATGAAAGTACAAAACATTACTTATATTGTGGACCAAGGGGGTACCAACAGTAGCACCATTCATATTATTATCAGCATAGTGATGCCAATAATTGGCCATTGAATAGTCATAAATCACTAACCGAAAACAACAGTTATCTTCTCGTGAAATCTTTTTTTTGGAGATAATTACAAGTTTGAATCTTTAAATTTTATCCCAAAATAATCCAATGATAAAATTAATTAAGCTGAATTGTGGGTCCAACTTTTTTCACAAATTTATACTTCAATTTCTTTTTATGTTCCTACGCCGTTTTATGGCCGCTGGATTTTGTACATAATCATATGATCAACTTATTCCTTTAGCCCATTTTATTAATTACTTTTGATGACCGAAGTGTTTTTTTCAAGTGGCGTTTGCTCTGTGATGGAAATAAATATCACATAGACTTGAATGCATGTCATATGTTGCACTTTGTAACCTAAATGAAAATTGAACATTATTTTGGGAGTATTTTCAAAATTATGTTAACTTAAACACTAATTTTACTTAATTTATAAACATTGTCGCAAAAAAAGCTTTTTTAACCGAACCCGCTCGTTGGGCGGGTTATGTTACTAGTGTGTGTATATATATATATATATATATATATATATATATATATATATATATATATGTATGTATATGGGAAAAGTGAATATGAGGTTGTCTCATATGTAAGCTTACATGCGAAACCATAATATATCACCTAAAATTTGAGTACTTTGATGGATTTTTTTTCCAAAATTTGGGAGTGTGGAAACCAATGTATGAGTCGTGCAATACCTTTTTTAATCGTGACTTATATTAAATCAATTGTCTAATATAGAGTGAAATGTTTAGTTAATAAAAATCACAAACAATATTGTAAAGAACAAACATGTATCTTTATAGTAAACACTACTTGCGATGTTTGATGCAAATTTAAGGTAAAACAAAAGATATTAAAGGGATAATAATACAAATGAGTTGTTTTGATTTTTGTCTTGTTGAAAGAGTAGATTTAGAGTGGTTTTCACATTGTATGCTTACAGTGAGACACCCCATATTCATTACTTATATATTTATATATATATAAGTAACTCCCGATACCGTCTTCCACGGGTTATGGGTTCTTATATCGTCTTCCACGGTGTATTGGGAGGTTGAGATGTAGACAGCCCTACCCCTACCAAAGGTAGAGAGGCTGCTTCCGGTTCTACTAAAGGTAGAAAAGGACCTCCGGCATTATAGGGGGTGAGGATCGAACCCTTGACCTCTGTCTCCAGAGGCAAGGGTGTTAACCACTTGATCCAACCATACTCTTATATATATATATATATATATATAGAGAGAGAGAGAGAGAGAGAGAAGCTGGATCGATTGAAAATATTTTTATTTTGATAAGATTGAGAAGGTTTTCAAAAACGATAGATTTTTAACTTTGATTCAAGTTTTTCAAGCGTAGAACTCATTTTAATGTGATTATAATCGAAAATGTGTAAAAAAAAATTGAATCAATGTTAAAAATCTCTTGATTTTGCAATATAAGTACAATACTGAATCATTTGTAAAAATTTAATGAATCATTACCATAACTTGATTTTAACAATGATTTGTGAATCAAATTTGTTATTTATAGATTCGATTCACTATTAAATGATGTTTACTTGTGAATCAAATAAAAAAAATATGAATCAATGACTTAAACGAAGATTTCTCAATCTTCTCAAAATAAAAACCTTCTCAATGGAACCGGAGCCTATATATATATATATATATATATATATATATATATATATATATATATATAGCAGCAAGGACATGACTTGGCATATGTGACATGGCAATAAACTATGACATGGCATCTACATGGCACAACATTATACGCCACGTCAAAGGGCATTTTCGTCCACATAATATATTTTTTTTCAAAAATTGTTTAAAAATTTACCACTTGCTAGATAACCCTGGCCATGGGTTTAAAGAAGCAGCGCTTCACCCACTAGACCATGCCAGGTTTTGTGATTGATAATTAAAAAACAAAGATGTGATGCTTTAAACACCACAATCATTATCTCAGTATTTGTGATAATCACCTTCCAAAACTATAACCCTAATTTTTCTCCCCGATTCCATGAGTCTGATTTTTCAAATTTCAATTTCAAAACTGATAAAGCATTGACTTCACACGATCCTTTAATATTTTCCGTAACACACTCCCTAATTCAAAATCTCCACCGATAACAAATTCAAAATAACCTACGACGATCCTAAAACAAACATACTACAACATTCCAGAAATCGATCTTCATAACGCACAAATTGATTTCAAAATCAAACCTTAGCAATTATCAACCAGGTTTGTGAATTTGTCATTTTACAAAAAAGAATTGATTGATTTGTTTGATTGGTGTTCTTGTGGTTATCCACCAATCTATAAAATAATCAGTATGTTGTTATGATTATTTTTATGTTGTGTTTTTTATTGTTAAATTGTTTTTTTTTATTATCCATAATAGGCTGCTTTGACTAATTCAAGATAGTGTGCGTTTTTAATTTACTAATTAAAATCAATGTATAACATATGTTTGGTAAAATGCTTGAACAAATGCAGACTAACAACATCTTAACACTTTCTCTTTTGAAGCTAAAAGCAGATCTTGAAAGTCCAGACCTTGATGGTGTTAAGTAATGTAGATGTCCTTTACTAGGCCACGAAGTGATTCACAGTCAAAGGTACTTTATAATTATATTAAGGAAAAGATAGATAATACAATTACTTTTGTAGTACAACACCATAGATTTTGTCATAAGATATGGGCTGAAATATCAAAAATGTGTTTTTATGTTACTAATTAAATATTATGCTACGAAAGTATATTACATCTTTTATCTTACTAATTAGTGTATCTTTGTATACGTGCAGATGGACCAGAAGTTTCATTGGTTGAAACAAATCAGCAGATGACAATGGATCTCTAAGAACTTTACTGCAGAGCCGTGATTGTATCAGCACAAAACTGTATGGAAAATATTAAAGCATAAACTTTACTCTAAAGCCTAGACACATACATCTTTGTCTATTAATTGTGTTTTCAGAAGCGATACTTATGAAGTAAATGATGTGTCTTTTCTTGTGCAGCTATCAAGGCAGCCTTTGTTCTTGAGAGACACAAATCACCAACCCATTAAGAATACACTATGGCAAGCAACCTTATATTTGTGTTGGACATGCTAACCTACACACGTAGAGTCTCTTGATTATATTTCATTATGCTTTCATGCTATTTTGTTCCATTTCTACGGGCGTCGTTATCTATAGTACCCACATGGGTTATTAGGCACGCACTTTAAGAAGTTGATCCAGTGTGATCCTCATCTCAATTTTCTAAGCCAGCAAGCAGAGGATGGCAAAATATCTACTTTGGTGCATTTTTTAGCATTAATATTACATAGACTACACTTTCACGACTTTATTATGATTTGGCCGCGATAGTTATTTTTAATGTGCAGGCTGGTGCTCTTGAGAACATTATTAAACAGCCCCATATTTAGATAATTATGCTGCATCAACTTTAGCAATAGGGTGTGTTCTTTAGACGAGGTGGAGAATACTCTCTATTTAAGAAATATTTATTACAATAATGTCTTTTACAAGAAAGTTGGACTCATGTAAGGAGATTTGGTGTTATTAACCCTCACTTTTTTCAACAATTCATATAATTTGCATATTATGTGGTGCTACTTCTTTTGGATGTTAATTTGATAGATTTTATTGATACATACAAGTACAAGTTAATTTGGCCAAAAGAAAGTGGGTATGTCTTTTGAAATCTGGTTTTTAACATAATCATGTGTGTCACAAATCCTTTAGCTTTTTGCGATGCTATGCTACATACTATCGCATATATCGGCACAAGACAATCCACGAGAGAACTTGAATGAAAAAAACAGTCTTCTACTGAATCTGACAAATTATGATATCATGTGGCGCAGACTTTGTTAGAAAAGGAAGAAGATCAGAAAATTTAGAAAGTTCAGAAGTCCTTGCAATCCATGAAGAACCAAATACCAATGTCGGCAATTTATTGATGCATCAGGTATGCTATTAATCTTTTTAGTTTTTATGTAGGTTGTAATTATGGGATTTGATGGTGTATGCTTGATTATCTCTTATAATTAACAACAATAGGCATGTTCAACAGTGTCATTCTTTTTTTTCCATTTTTTTTTTTGTTGGGGAAAGTTGAATTCATTAGGGTCAAAATGGTTGCTTTTTTTTTGTCACAAAAACAAACATAAAATTGACAAAAAAAGATACTAAATTACGGACAAAAGCACATTATCAGCTTCTTCTAAAATATGTTGTCTAATGATCATTTCGTACATTAAACTTATGAAATAGGACTGGCAGCAGCACCTGATAGTAAAGCAATGTGGCGTAAAGAAATTGGTTGCCTGTTATCAGCTACATAAATATGTGTTGTCAAAGCAAAATAATAATGGCGTTACAATGGAGGTAAGAGTTTCTTTGAAGCTTTGTCTATGAATCCTTTTAAGCTGCTAAATCAGATGATGTTTGGGATCTTTTAACCTGTTTTTTGTCGTTTTAAACATGTTGGTGTTGGTTTGCTATTTGTTGTGTAATGAAGTAACAAGTGTAACTGTTGGGAGTGTTCGACAGACTGAAATGAAAGGCATTTTTTAAAAACTGTTTGACCCGTTTCCTTTTAGTAATATCTTTAAGCCTACCTATTTGACCCTTTGACAATAAAATAATTCTCAAGTTGACCCATTTTCATATGAATGAGATGAATATGGCTACACTTCGTATCAAGTTCATGGAGGACGTGAGTTCTTGCATATAGGATCATATTTGTGTAGGAAAATTGGTTCTATATTATCATTACTTCTATTGCAGGAAATTGGTCTTTATGAATAGGAGCAGAACATGGACCATGGCATTTGTGTACTATGATAAACCTGTTGATCTTTTCAAGGTGAAGAAGTAACCACTTATGCACGAATCAGTGTAAAAAAAATATTTGTTTTACCCATGTTACTTGCTAGGGATGATATTCAGTGGAGATTTATCTTATTACAAGTAGTGTGTCGAAATTGTGACCTTTGGGTATTAAATTTACATCATGCCTAAGCGTTTTACCTTCACTTTATAACCTGTTAATATGTCGCTTCATATCTGCTTCTTTTGACTAATTGGATTACATGACAGGTGTACGAAAAACTTTCATTCGCTGAGCAATACAAATTAGAAAGAGAAAGACAACAGAAGTTAGATATCGGAATATTTTAATTGTTGGTTTATGTAGTTCATCAATTGATTAGAAAATACGGAGTGTGTCTTTTCTTGCTCATCTTTTGTAGTTAGCAGAAGAGGAAGAATTAAGGAAGTTGAGAAAGTAGCTTGTGCCAAATGCTCAACCCATGACCTATTTTGATTGACCTTTCGTCCCAAAAAGGTACATTATGTTATCATATGTAACTGATAATGAGATCGTCATAATATTACAACACATTTTTTAAATGGTTGGACTCTGAACTAACTGTGAATTAGTAAATGCAGAATAGTTGCAACACTCAAAAACAATTATGATTAAAAAGTCAATTCATCACTTTAATGTGTGTTAATAGGATTTTTTTATGTAGATCGGAAAAGCAACCGGCCATGCCAACGGAGCAAAATTTTCACAACCCTTAGAATAAGATGCCTGCTGGTCAATGAGGGACTCACTCCATACATACTTTAGGTGTACATGATGCAATTAATCTGCATGCAATTTTGGATTCAATTGTGTGTATATTAGTATATTTTTAAGTTTTTGTATAAGAATTAATATTTTTTAATATAAAGGCATGTTGGTTTGTTTTTAAGAAGACCCGTATTTTTATACCGACAACTATATGTTGTTGTATCAAGAGTAAAGAACAAGAAAGGATTAAAGGTGCTATGTTGTGACAAAGATGAGAATTATTCAAATTCAACTACAAATATTGTTTACAAAGAAGTATTAGTTCGTATTTGAATTTTACTACCTTTTGTATGTTAAGAATGTTTGTTTGATATCAAGGTTTTGTATAGACAATAATACTTTGTAGTTTTGATAACTCATCCCGTTTCATTTTGTAATTTATCTATTAATGATTAGTTGGTTATATGCTTTTCAATCGACATAAACAAAACATACACGTAAGATTTACTATGTAGTAAAAAGAAGCTAACCCGCCCATCGGGCGGGTTATGAAACTAGTATATATATACATATATATATATATATATATATATATATATATATATATATATATATATATATATATATATATATATATATATGTTGAGATTCTTTTCAGAACCAAATAAATGTACAGAACTGCGAGAACTAGTATCAACCAATCAGATTTTTCTTGATATTGATTTTTATTATTTAATTCAAAAGGGTATAATAGTAAAATTATATTTATTATTATTTTTTTAATAAAAACATTTTTTTAATACCTAAATTTTAGGAATTTAATTCTTTTCTTAAATAAATTCATTTTCTAGTTTCATTGTTTAAAAAGGTAATGTGCATATGTTATTTTCATTCCATTTCCTTTAATTAAAGGTTTTTCTTCGCCATTTATGTCAGTGTTAGAAGTCTTTAATCTCTTCTCTTTCACTGTGTTTTGCGTTTAGGCGGTGTATCCTGATCTTGAAACTTCTGTTCTTTGCAGGCATTTCCACTTCTTCGCAGCTTTTCCTATCCAATAACTTACTCTTCGAGGAAGCTCGAGTATTTTCCGTTTGTCTCTCATTTTCATTCTTTATCTTTGTTGAAGTTAGATGGTCATGCTGATCTATGCCTGTCATTGTTTTCAGCTTTTTAGGCCTCGGTTCACCTACAACGTATCGGATAGATAATTAGTACTTTCAAAAAACTATCACATTTAGTAATGGATATATACGAACCCTTACCATTTACTGTCGCAGTATTCCTTCCCACATAAATAGGCTTATTCGCTATGTTTTTCTCGAGCAGTTGCTGGTTTGCTTCACTCAACCTTTTTCTTTTCTGTCTACTATCCATTGATGAATGTGAAGTTTCTACCTGACTGGAGTTGCTACCTTCGTGTCTGGACTTGTTCTTTTTCCATCCATTAGGCAGTGTCTCAGAATTAGCATTCGAGTTGGCATGGTACGTATCCTCCAATTACTGATTTGAGAACTTATTTTGAAGTTTATTTAGCGAAACCGCTTGTGTGGTTTCATCCTCACTGACTTCACACTAGTTTCTTTCCATGCTACACAATGACCAAATAGTGCTTGTTAAATTTTTTAATTTCCAGAGAAAAGTTTATATACAGACAAGAATATAAACCATAGAACAAACAGAACTCACAGCCTGTTGACTTGCTACACCACAGTTTCTGGAAGATTATCTGCGGTTGATACCGTATCGGTCAAACAGAGGCGCAACGGCATTACATCGATCACATGCTACCCAATTATCATGAGACGCTGCCTCTGCTGGAGCTTTTGACAGCTTACCTTTAGACTCATTGGTCAAATCACGTTTATTGTCAGAAGATAATGTATACCCACATTTTTCTAAAAACGGGCTCATTTTTTATTTACATCCACAACTTCCACATTTTCACTGAATTTAGTGCCTTTACTTTATCTGTGTCACTTCTTATGACGTGAAGATGAAGCATTCCACAAAGTGATTTGACGGGACGTGCACTTTGGTTAAGAGAGTAGGACTCTCTTTAGCGGTGAAACAAGAAGGTCGCCGGGAACAAATACAGAAGTCATATCCTACACGGTAACAAAAGGAAACTTTAGACATGGTTTAATCCGTAGACTTATACTAAAATTAACAAAAGAGCCTTATTGTCACTAAATTCACATATTATATTTTGACGAGATAAGCCAGGTTTGAGCAAATTTTTTAGGTTTAAAAGGAAAAAAAATATCCCTCACTCCCACTCCCCCCCCCCCCCCCCCTCCCCCCCACCCCACTCCATTCCCCCCTCCTCCCCCCCCCCCCAACTGTCATTATGTGTGTTTTACTGAAAGTCTAGGATTTTTTTTTGTCATTAATAAAATTAACATAAAGAAAACGATCAAACTTACACGTAGCACGCAGCCAGGAGACTCAATGGTGGACCCAACAATATCCTCTGAATCGTTTCCCGTTGAGGAAGATGGCGACAGAAGAAGTCCAAGACCACTGTTGTTTTTAAAAACAAAAAAAAAAATTTCGTAGTTTTTCCTAACGGGCTTATCAGAACCGACTTTAATTCGTAACCTCAGTGAATTTTGCTCACTTGGATTTTCCGGACCTGACATACTTGCCTGAAATATCACGAAAAACAGAGTGCTTCTAATCGAAAAGACTACTGGAAAACTTGTTAATGGAGCTTTTCTCTCTTGTGTGTTTTTCTTGTTGTGTCTTAGAATGGTTGGCCATTTATTTATACACATTCATATGCATATGGTGTAATGGTGCAATCAATGTCAATTAATGCCTTAATAATGATTCATTAATTTTCTGTTATAAACTTTTGTGTAGATAATAACCGCCAATTAAATTGTCAGTTAATGGCCCATTAACCGCCAATTAAATTGTCAATTAATGACCTATTAATTTACAGTTATACCCTTTGAACACTAAATAATATAGCCAATTCAATTGTCAGTTTCCAAACAAAACTCATAACTGACATTTAATCATTTTTTCCTCCATTCCAAATACCTTCTTTGAGACTCGATATCTCATTCACACTAACTCTATTTTGGATATATACCGGATCGACCTGGCCTTACATTTATTAATTATATTTACTAATAATTATTTTTTTCCAAATTTAGTGAAAACACATTTTTCACTAGAATTTTTCCAACATATATATATAGAGAGTGAGGTTCTTTTCAGAACCAAATAAAAAGCAAGAAATGCGAGAACCACTTTTAGCCAATCATCTTGATGAGTCACCAATTATGTGTATTTATATTTATTTAATTACATAAAGGGTATATTGGTAGAATTATATTTAGTTTTTTGGAAGTTCCTAAACTTTAGGAATCTGATTATCAGTTATACTAACTATTTTCTAGAATTAGTTCACATGTATGACGGCTTATAACTTTATTAGTAATATTTGAGTCTCACGTCAAAATCATCATGCATTGATAACTATTATATATATTTTATATTTTTAAAATAAACACTCAAACTTTCAGTGAATATGATGTTCCATCTTAAGTTGCATTGTAAAAGAAAATATAAGAGGGATGACAGAAAAAAAAATACATGTGCACAACTTGAGTTTGACAAATGACTTAAAATTAGAATACAAGTATCACTACGAATGTACTGATAAAAGGACGAGACACTTTTGATCTATGCGTATCTTTTGAGTTGTGCACATGTATAAACCACATATTCTAAATGCGTACACATCTGCATATTTCGTAGTTGTCAACATGAACATGAACTTCATGTGCATATTTGTCTTAATCGTAACAATGTGATCTCTAGATGTTCACTTGAAGTTGAAGTTGAAGTTAGGCATTATTCAATCTTTACGAAACATAATCACCCTCGTCTATGAATTCAATTGTGGTAGGCATGTATGCACACGTTTTTTTGGAACAATCTTTAACTTGAACTTCGCAACTCTGTGTTATGTCCTTGTGCATATGTATCTTCATGTAAAAAGGTGATCCTTTAGGGTCGTCGCACATGTAATTAGGGTTGTTATTGTCTTGGCCGAACACATAATCTCCATCGTCAACGAATCTGATTTAAGTACAAGACAGTAATTATAATCACAGTCATATCCAAATATATACATATATAAACATTATATATAAAAAACATATTTAACTTAGTTCATGCAAGGATGAAACATAAGACATATTCACAACTTAATCCCTACGAATATGAAGCAACCAAAAACAAATTAACATATAAACTATTAGCATTCAATCTTTGATTTTTAAAAGACTTTTAACTATACATTTTTATCCATGGTTGTATGTAGACGTATATACTACTCCTAGACAACTTAGTAGCATCTCTTTATGCAAATCATGTATAACAAACCAGTATGAAAAATTAATTGGTGCCTTATAACAAATACATCTAAAGTGTCATATTTAATGAACAAATTACCTAATAAAAAATTTTGTCATTAGGATTTTTAAAAAAATCTAAATACATGTGCTGACAAAAATAAAAGTACGTTTTAACATAGATAGGATATTCCTTATCAGTTGGTGCCTTTATAACCCCCATATCGAGTGCAAATTAAACGATCCAACAATTCAGGAATTAATGAACGTCACTTCTATCGCTATACTTTTTGTTTAAAGCCTAAATTTATTAAATCAATTTAGATATGTGGTCAGCCAATTATGTGGAGGCACCAGTTGAAACGATGAGCATAGATCCATAATATTGGAATTACCTTTCAACAATTGCTTTCAGTTTGAAAAACCGTTTTTCTTTATGATGATCATACGTAAATCGGTTGATCATGATTATTTAGACGGCTGGATTTAAGAAAACTGATGCATTATGTTCAAAAACATAGAACCTAAAAAGCCTTGGAATGCTTAATTATACAAAATGATGCGCATTTAATGCCTCTTTCACCCCAAGTATCATAGCTTTTGGAAAGGGAGTCTGACAATGTCCTACTCCCCAAACCTGAGGTAGTTCTCGGTTTCTTTTTTGTCCTGGGATTCATAGGTTGTTATCTTGTCTTGTATTGAAAACCCTTTTAATAAATAGCAAGTTGTTTAACAGAGCTTTAACCTAAACCCTTGACTCAGTCCTGGGTAGGACCACATAGAATTAACCATTCTTACAGTTTCTTTTATTTCTTCTTTCAAAATATTCCATTTTTGTTGTTAGAGTATGGGGAGTAGGGTTCATAGTATAATCTCACAGACTGAAAATAGCGAGTATCCTTGTACTCACCTCCCGTATAGTCTGGATCTTTTGATCAGGGGCACTGGTTGTAATTCTACTTCAGTTATGAATACTTTAATTTATTAATGCTTCATCCTTAGTAATAATAAACTAGGCAAAGCCTAAAAGCATCATCAATAAATGGTCATAAGTATTTCTTATTCCTTATGAGGGACTAGCATGCAAATCAATGTGGATCACACTCCAAAACTCTAGTTTCGCGTTTTAATATTTTGAAAGGTTTCTTCTTTATTTTTTGGTCTGCATGTCAAGTTACACTTTTCAGTGTCCATGTCAAAACGCTGAAGATAAAACCATCTTAGACCATAATTCTTGCATCCTTTAAAGTGGGCTGGTTGTGTCTTAGCATGTCATAGGAATGAATCATTCACGTTTAAAGCTTGAAGAGTGAAGGCTGGACCCATATTTATCATTAATTAATATTAAGCCTGGACATTTGATTACACAAATAACCAAAACTAATAAACACACCATGTTTGGATAAAATAAATTTATTAGTTTCAATCACTTGTTTATAACCACAATTACTCAAAACACTACTTGAAACCAGATTTTTTTCTAATATTAGAAACATGCAAAACATTAAACAAGGAAACAATCTTTCTAGAAAGACATATAGATTTACAACCTCGTCCATGCACCAGGTTGTTGACTCATTTCCCTTGTGGAATAATTAGATATCACTCAGTGACAATAGGTCTTGAACCAGCATTTTATCTTTACACACATGAATTGTTGCTCCTGAGTCAACCCACAATGCAACATCATCATCTTGCATAAAGAAAGCCTCAGATACATATGTAACATAATAAACCTAAAAAGATTTATGTAACATAATAAACCTAAAAAGATTTATTAATCATATTATGACCTTTTAATGAGTTGGAAGAACCATTCACTAAACCATTTTGTGCCTGAACCATTGGCTTTATGACCAACTTTTTCACCTTCGCAGTCCTTTTTTAAGTGTCCAGGTTTCCCACACTTCCAACAAGTTACTTTAGACTACTTGTTAGGATTAGCTTTGGTGTCCTGATGCTTACGTTTACCATTGTTGTCATTGTACCTAGTGGAATTGTTATGCTCCATCTTGAAAGATGGATCAAAACATTGTGCTTTTTGGGTCATCATATCCTCACTGAGTGACTCCGCTCAATGGCGCAGCTGACTACCCAACTCAAACAAGAATCGATTCTCTTCTTATGTTTAAAGTATGCTTGAAATCTTTCCGGGAAGGGGAGAGTTTATAATGACACAAAAGACTTAGAAGGACACCTTATCCATGTTCATTTTATGTGTGTAAATTAAAGTATATCAAGAAGTTTATTGTAGTGTTCCATAACTGGGCTTGATCAGTCATTTTGTAATTTGTGAAATTACTTACAAGGAACTTTTTACTTGATGCATCCTCAACCATATATTTGACCTCTAAAGAATCTCATGGTTCTTTTCTAGATTCAACATTTTGGTAAATATCAAACAAGGAGTCAGACATACTATTAAGATTGATACCACGGACAACATAGTCTTCATGCACCCATTTGTTTCCTACTCCTGATTTTGTCTACTGTTCCATCAATTCCCTTTATCCGGAATTTGGTTTGTTCAGGAATAACCAACTCATGGTAGAAAGCACAAATAGTGCATCTTCTTGTTGCCAAATCTTCTGAAATCAACCTTCAAACGTGTTCAGTTTGGAGAAGTTAGCACCATGTGCTTCGTGCGGGCCGCCTTCATTATCACAAATAGTTTCTTTTTAATTGTTGGTTGTGTGTTCCCAGAACAGGGTGAAGCTAACAATGGAACCGGATATCAAATGGATTCGTGTAAATCACTTTCCAAAAGAAACTAGGCGACCTAATGCTGGGTATAGGGTGAGCTATGGGTAACGAAAAAAACAATCGGGTCACTGGTACCGAACTCGTACCGGTTACGGGTTTCTCTTTACCCGTCTGGTCCGTTTTCATGAAAATTCACTCAAAAAAAATCCGGTACCACTAAAAAATCATTACGGTTTACCACACGGGAAATCCCGTTTTTGATATCGGAATTTGAATGTTTTGTTTTTTGAAAACTAATCTATCAATCGAAAACCCTTATTGGTTGCCCATACATTCTTGTGGTTTGACAAAATATCCTCATAACTAACCACATGCTTTATAACGTTGCAAGAATAATTACATGAATTTTGGAGTTCAATATTGATATGATTTCGGGCAATATATGAGACATATTGCAATTGTAAAAGCACCAACGATAGTAAGGTGCTAAAATTATAAGTCTAATTATTATAGTTGCCACAATCTGAGTTCTCATATAACACCATACTTACACGTTTTAAAAGATTGTAATTGAGTGAATTTAACGTGTTCAATAATTGGTGTCGGTGAAAAAAAACTATAGACTGCAAAATGATAAATTCATTTTTAATTATAGGATATTATTGAACCAATAGGTTTTCTTCTGATAAAGTAGTTCATTGATTCTTAACTTTAGTTAACACGTAACACTCAATTGGAATATATTTATAACGAAAATGTATATATCAAACGGTTCCCCAAAACGGTACGGTACCGGTTTACCCGAACCCGGTACCAGAACCGGTACAGGTACCGGTACCGGACATACTCTAGGTTCCGGGAACGGGTGTGTTTACCCCAATTGTGTTTGGCCGTGGAAAACACCGGTCACACAATAACGGTGCCGGTTCGGTACCATTTTGGTACCGTGCTCATCCTACCTGGGTATCAGATTATCTTCTTGGGATAAGACAAAATGTTATATTCTAGCATTTAATTTTGAAATTCACCATGTTGATATCTTTTGCTTTTCAAAAATATATTTCAAAATATACTCCATAATTAGATTTGATATTTATCCAAATTTATTAATAATTGGCATATGAAAATACCGTATTTCGGTCTGGTCCTCGATCCGGGGTTTTGGACCAATTTGGTCTTCGGTCCGGTCCGGTCTTACAAAAAACCCGAAGATTATGCCGTGTAGGACCGGACCGCACCGAAGACCGACCCAGACCGGACCGTACCATTTCGGTCTGGTCCTCGGTGCGGCATTTTAAACCAACTCAGTCTCGGTCCGGTCCGGTTTTCGACCGATGCTCACCCCTAGTGTTATGTTTCTATGCGTTTTTCATGCAAGTGTCAAGTGTGTTTGTTTTTTTATTTTCGTTCAAAGGCCGAATGAACCTTTCTCGGTGGAGGAATGGAATAGCGATGGATTCCTATGGAGCATCCAGGAACAAGCAGATTCAATCGGACGACGAACTCTTACGTGGAAAAAGGGTCGGTATTTTATGGTCAGATATCTAAGGTCGATATATCTTTGATAGCTCAGACGGAGAGAATAAACGGACTATTCGAGGGCTACTTAAGCCACTTTAGTGCAAACCAGAAGGACTAGAAATGGTCTTAAAGATAACCCTCTTAACTATGATGATTAAAATCGAAGAATAAAATATTAAACTAAAAAAAATGAGCTAAAATTATTTATAAAAGGTTTCAGTTTAATAGGGTGGCCTTAGAGCGGCGAGTGCCCATAGATAAAAGGTCTTTCGCCAATTATAATACAGTGACGCATGGATAACAACAAAGACCCTTGTGGCCACAGAGGTCCACCTGCGCCGACTAAAAACGTAGTCGCCTTGGGATTAGTCGGTTCGCAATGTCAAACACTGGTAACCCCAAAAAAAAAAACAAAGAAACATGTGTGGAAAACTTGCCTTTTGATTGTCAAAAAAGCATCAAGTCCTAAAAATCCAAGCTTTTTTGCAAAGCCTATGCAATATTCTAAGTTCTAAAATACTATGTTATCACTACTACAAAAATGCTAATAAAGCCCGGTTGAAAAGGGCAATAGATCCCGGTTTTGTGGAGGGGCTCAAAGGGGAGGGGACTCTATTCAAGAACCAAATAGAGCCCGGTTTTGGAAACGGGGTCTATTGAAGGTTATAGAGCCAGGTTTTCAATTGCAAAACATGGCTCTATGTGAAATATAAAAATTAAAAAAAAATACATACATTGGCAGAATTTTAGCGTTTAATACAAATTTCAAAGAGCAAAAAGTCCCAGTTACATCATTCTATATTTCCATCGATTATAAGAAATCATTGTTATCTAATCTTCATCTTTATTTCTCTCTTTAGTCAGCACTTCAAACCGTGATCCTCTTGTTTTTTAGCTTTCCTTCCTGCCGACTTGTAATTCAAAGAGGCTGCATATATAAACAATCACTAGCACGGATTAGAATAAATAAAATGATAAGTCTATATAGAGGTCATTTAGAAGAAATACATTTCAGTCAAATTATGGTATTTGCACGATCTAAATTGAGCTTTACTAAGGTACTTGTATTCGTCTTTGTTAACATACTAACAGCAAAACAAATTTGCGTACAGGTTAAACGGTTAATAAAACAAACTCAGTCTCAAAGATTGAAATCAGGTGGAATGTAACTATACCATCCGACAGGACTTGTTAAAGGCATAACAACATATTCACCAATAAAACCAGCAAGGTTATCATCCTTCTTAACTGTCGTTAAATCTTCCTCTCGAATTGGATAACGCATTCCTTCAAGTGCAGTCTGCCACAAGCATGAAATATGTTATAAATTATGTATGTGACAGTAACATGTATATATGTGTCAATCGATGAAGATAAAGCAAAAAAATGAAAATGTTTCACATACAATTGATTCAGCGAGCTCTCTAAACTTCATCCAACTTTCCTGCTCCTCCTTATCCAACGAAACATGGTAGATTTTATGGACAATCCCTGAAAGAGAAAACATACCAGATTACTATCCATGTGTTAGCTCATACAGACTGCACAAACTAAAACACAAAACTAGGCGTTATCGTTCATTAGGAACTCGCATTTATAACAAACATTTAATTCCCTTAAGATTTGTTCTTAACACCCCAATAGCACATGTGTTGAATAAGAGTAACTAAACCTCTTATTAATTTTTGTTTTATAAAATATAAAGGCAAGGAACTTACTATTCTCAGTAGCATCATTCATTTTGTGGTAGTCAACACAAACCCGAATCTTGCCCTCAACACAACACAAATCCATTTTAGCATCCTCGTCGTTCTTGTTCTTCAGATGCTTCCTAAGAGCAAGTGCCTCTTGAGCGTAACGATATTTATCCCGTGGAAATTCAATAAAAAAATCGCTACCAAACATAAACAAGTTAATACAGTTTCTAATTTGTTTTTTTAACATCAATAAAAAGATGGCTAAAATAATAGAATGCATACCATGTTTCTTCACAATATTGCTTCCAGTACTAGGCTATCCTTTTTATCAATCCCAAGAGCATCAGGACTTATCTTGGCAAACTCGAGTACACCTTCTTTGACATGAAGAAATCAAATAAATTAAATATGAAATTAACACATACCATTTAAACTCCTAATATGATTCATATCACAAACAATATCCTCGGATATCTTAAGTTTTGAATTGTTTCAAGTCAATAAAATCCACAAGTTTATTCCTCTGCATCACTTCTAATCTATGGTGACAATTTCATCACTTCTAATATATGGTGACAATTTCAAAAGTACAAGGGTAACTTCAATATTAATTTAGTTTCCAATTACAGATATTTTGTTGTCGTGGAAGATAAAGAATGACAATTACACAGATGCAATATGACTTCAGTTACATCAAATACTCATAAAATCCCCGCTAATAAAAGAAACCCAGCTTTATTAAAGAAAAAACCATAACATGCCTGCACCCTAAGATTCGTAACAAATAGATTCATCAAAACACAAAAAAAATATGCAACAAACAAAACCCCTAACTTTAATATAAAAAAAATACAAAATTAACACAAAATTATTCAAATATCCTACATTCACACCTGCAATAATAGGAGGAAAGGGAGATACAACCGTGAGTAAAAGCCAATAGAAAGAGATTAGTAACAGCGGTGATAAGGGAGGAGCGGCGATAGAACGGCGGTGCACCAGTGGTAGGTCAAAAAGTGTGTTTTCAGATCTATGTGAAGATAACCTTTTTGAACCAACTGGGCTAGCTCAGTTGGCCACCAAGATTTCTTAGGGGCTTGGGGAGGGGATATTTGGCTAGGGGAGGTCTTGAGTTCAATTCCCACCGGGGACTTTTACCCCTTCAGGTGGAATAGGAGGAAGTACAGGTGGGGTCAGGGTACAGCATACTGCCCAATTGGATGTCATTATTGGACCTGAACCACTAACAACTAACAAGCCGTTCTATATTAAGGGGTGAAAAAAATAGCCCAAATAATGTAAAAAACTAAAAATATTAGTTCCCGGTTGGTAAATTGATAACCGGGCTTTATGACATGAAGCCGGGTTTTTTTTCTAAAAAAGAGGGCTTTATAGGTTTTTGTGAGGGGGGATACATGCATAGAGCCCTTTTCTCATTTAAACCGGGCTCCCATTGGGGGCTCTATTCCAATTTTTGTAGTAGTGTATGGTAATAAAAAAACACCAATTTGATGTATATGAAGTTATAAGACCAAATAACCTAACATAAATCCTCTCCATATTTTCATCTCGCCAACCCAACACCGTCGTTAAAATGCTATAGGGTCACCCTTTTACCTCGGTCAAAAATGATATAATTTTTCTATGTTCTGATCCTGCTTCCTGATCCCTGATCCCTGTTTTGTACAGATAGATCAAAAAAATAAATCCCGAATGTTATTTACAGCTGCTTGTCATTGCCTTTGAAGCCTTGACGATTGATGGCCTCACGTGCATTTTGCACCAAAGTCACAAGTTCCTTTACATCTTGAAAGCTAAAGTCTACAACCTGTTTGACTGAAATCGTCATCTCTTTGTTCTGAGATTCTTCCAGGGTTGTACTAGCAGCTTTGTAAGCGTTTTGTGTGCTTAAGGAGGCTTCCATTGCAAGACTTACGTCACTTGTCTGCAGATTAATTGATACGGTAAAAAACTGATTAACTTCCTTTCGCAACGATCAATTCGTAAACTCAAATCCAAACACACACCTGACATAAGTATATGCTTGAGAGAATATGAACTTACAAAATCAAGAAGTCTCGTAAAGTTGGCTTGGCTTCGAGCAACAACTTGGTTTCCAAGATGTGTTATGTTCTTAGACAGCATGGTTTTATCGATTATCGTTGCTTGATTGTTTAAGTTATCAACAACAAATGCAGAAGACGATGGGGACTCGCCTGCAAGAGTCAGATAACCTTTATACCAAACAAGATGAGGAAGGATAGGCCGTGACTGGTTAATAATCATTGTCATCGGGTTTTTGAGTACTATATGATGTAGGAAAGTAGGAAAATGTGACGATATGTACATACCCTGAGTAACCATTTGCATGTCTTGTTTGGTCACGAAACTTTTGCAATAAACTACCCTCATATACGCTACATCCATGCATTTATAAGCTAATGCCGCAGCAGCCATTTCTTTTCGTTTCTCATATTCTTCAGCACAAATTCTGCAAGTTTTCTACAAGTCAGAAGCTATACCATTCGAATATTGCACAAATTCTGCAAGTAAGTAATATATACATAGAACACGCATACAAATAAGTCGCTTTATACTATAAAATTTTAACTTACTTGCTAAGTTTGGCGGAAGTACTGTACACAGTCAACGGATCCACCATCCCTTTCAATTTGCTGAAGTCATTATAGTACGCCTCCAGAAGAGAAGCAGCATGAAGAAACTTCAAAGCGGAATCGAAGTATGCATCGTTGCACTCATAATCAAAACCAGAAATCTGTAGGAGATGAGAGATATTTATAAGAATAAGAATACTAATGGTATAAAGATGTAATTGAAAGTTTAACAAATCTGAAACCCCTTATTATGCCTAATGATATGGAATAGTTTATTGCCAATGTAGTTTTTCTCACATCCCGGTTTTATGAGTTTTTTTGTTACAACATGACTCAAATGGAACACAACGCAATCTTTTGATGACTGAAACGGGACAATGAAAATGTGCGTATTTTATGCAAACCTTTAATCGATCAGCATAGTCCTTTGACTCCTCAGCTTTTTTGAAGGCAGTCATTGCTGTTTGACTCGATGCATACTCCTTCAAGAAACTTACAACACTGAGATCCTTCACAGTACCACAATCCTTCACGAGACTTTTAGTCTGGTTAGCAGTATCTTTGGGACGTTTTATAACATTTGACACACCAGAACCATCAATTCTTGGAACTTCAGGCCTACTTTTAGCATGAGCTTTTCTTGATATAGTTCTCCCAGCAGCAGGTGAAAGCTTGTCCAGATTAGGAGCCTTTAAAGGAGACGACGAAACTGTCCCTACTGGTGACCCTTTTACTTCTTTCAAGCTAGCCCTTCTAAAAGAACCAGAAACCTTTGAAGAACTTGAAGTGGCCCCAAACTGAAAACGCTCAGATTCCAAATCCTTTCTTGAAGAAGTAGCGTTCAGAATAAGCTTCTCATGACTTGTGTCAACCTGATCCTTCTCTACTAAACCGACAATTTTATTTTTTCATTCCATTTCCTTTAATTAAAGGTTTTTCTTCGCCATTTATGTCAGTGTTAGAAGTCTTTAATCTCTTCTCTTTCACTGTGTTTGCGTAAGGCGGTGTATCCTGATCTTTCAACTTTCGCTTCTTTGCAGGCATTTCCACTTCTTCGCAGCTTTTCCTATCCAATAACTTACTCTTCGAGGAAGCTCGAGTATTTTCCGTCTGTCTCTCATTTTCATTCTTTATCTTTGTTGAAGTTAGATGGTCATGCTGATCTATGCCTGTCATTGTTTTCAGCTTTTTAGGCCTCGGTTCACCTACAAACGTATTTCATAAGAAATTAGTACTTTCAAAAAACTATCACATTTAGTAATGGATATATACGAACCCTTACCATTTACTGTCGCAGTATTCCTTCCCACATAAATAGGCTTATTCGCTATGTTTTTCTCGAGCAGAATTGCTGGTTTAACTTCACTCAAGCACCTTTTCTTTTCTTTCTACTATCCCATTGATAATGTGAAGTTTCTACCTGACTGGAGTTGCTACCTTCGTGTCTGGACTTATTCTTTTTACATCCATCAGGCAGTGTCTCAGAATTAGCATTCGAGTTGGCATGGTACGTATCTCCAATAACATGATTCTGAGAACTTATTTTGAAGTTCATTTCGCGAACCGCTTGTGTGGTTTCATCCTCACTGACATCACAATAGTTCTTTCCAGGCCTACACAATGAACAAAAAGTGTTGTTAAATTTTTTAATTTCGTGAGAAAAGTTTATATACGACAAGAATATAACAGATAGAACAACAGAACAGAACTCACAGCCATGTTGACTTGCTACACCACCAGTTCTCAGGCAGATTATCTGCGGTGATACCGATCGGTAACAGGCGCCACGCATTACATCGATCACATGCTACCCAATTATCATGAGACGCTGCCTCTGCTGGAGCCACTTCTGTTTGCTGCGTGTCTGACACGACAGCACAAGATTTGTTTCCCTCGACATTCTTTCCATTTACTACTCCATTGCGGGTGGGGGACTCTACTACTTTTGTTGGTTTATTCTGGTCCTCCACTTCTGTGTCGTATAAATCTTTATAGCTATTACGTACCTTGACAACGCCCTTCATACAGCTCTTGTCTTTTATTGCTCCTAAAGACGATATGCCAATGCTTTGAACGCCCGTTAACTTATTTTTTCTTTTAGATGGCAATTCCTCAATACCTTGTTTCTTTTCTGAATGAACAGTTGTATGCTTAGAAACATCAGGTTCAGTTTTACAAACTGAAAGAGCCGTGCTACCTTTACTACTTCTTTTTGAATCAAGCGAAAGCCTTTTGGCGACTGTCATTGGTCTGGTTTCCTCGTTATGCTCAATTGAACTACGTTTGACGCTTTCCCTTGACTCTTTGCTAGTAAAGTCAGGGCTAAACAATTCATCTTTGACACATTCTCCTTTTGTTTCCCTTTTCTTTACGGGTACTATGTTTTTCTTGGCTTCTTTATCTGCTTTGACTGTTACAGAAACTTTTGACAGCGTACCTTTAGACTCATTGGTCAAATCCCGTTTATTGTCAAAAGATACTGTACCCACACATTTTTCTAAAAACGGACCCTCAGTTTTTATTCCATCCACAACTTCACATTTCACTGAATTTAGTTCCTTTACTTCTATCTGTTTCACTTCTTCATGACGTGAAGATGAAGCATCCACAAATTGATTGACGGGAAGTGCAACTTTGGTTAAGCAGAGTAGACTCTCATTTAGCGGTGAAACAAGACGGTCGCCGGGAACAAATACAGAAGTCATATCCTACACGGTAACAAAAGGAAACTTTAGACATGGTTTAATCCGTAGACTTATACTAAAATTAACAAAAGAGCCTTAATTCGTCACTAAATTCTCATAATATATTATGAACGAGATAATCCAAAGGTTTGAGCAACCTTTAGGTTTAAAAAAGGATCTAACTTCATTATGTGTGTTTAACTGAAAGTCTAGGATTTTTTTGTCATTAAATAAAATTTAACATAAAGAGAACGATCAAACTTACACGTAGCACGCAGCCAGGAGACTCAATGGTGGACCCAACAATATCCTCTGAATCATTTCCCGTTGAGGAAGATGGCGACAGAAGAAGTCCAAGACCACTGTAAATTTCGTAGTTTTTCCTAACGGGCTTATCAGAACCGACTTTAATTCGTAACCTTAGTGAATTTTGCTCACTTGGATTTGCCGGACCTGACATACTTGCCTGAAATATCATGAAAAACAGAGTGCTTCTAATCGAAAAAGACTGCTGCTGGAAAACTTGTTATGAGCTTGTTGGGGGTATCTCTTGTTGTGTTTTTTTCTTGTTGTGTCTTGGAATGGTTGAGATTGCCCATCTATTTATAACACATATATGCATATTGTGTAAGTGGTGCAATCAATGTCAATTAATGCCTTAATCATGATTCAATTAATTTTCTGTTTATAAACCTTTGAGTCAAATATAACCTCCAATTAAATTGTCAGTTAATGACCCATTAAACCCGCCACTTAATTGTCATATTAATGACAATTAAATTACAGTTATAAACCTTTGATATCAATAATAATAGCCAATTCATTTCAGATTTCCAAACAAACTCATAGACTGACATTTAATCATTTTTTCCTCTATTCCAACATACCTTCTATTGAGACTCGATATCCTCATTCACACTAACTCCTATTTTGTGATATAAACTCTGGCTCGACCGTGGCCTTACATTTAAAAAATTATATTTACTAATAATTATTTTTTGTCCAAATTTAGTAAAAACCCATTTTTTCACTATATATATATATATACACACACACATATATATATAAACACACACACACACACACACACACACACATACACACACACACACACACACACACACATATATATATATATATATATAATAATATATATAGTATAATATATATATAATATATATATATATAGTAAATATATATATATTGTGAGGTTCTTTCGAGAAACGAAAAATAAAAAAGCGAGAAATGCGAGAACCACTTTAGCCAATCATCTTTAATAAGTCCACCATTATGTGTATTAAAATTTATTTAATTACATAAAGGGTATATTGGAAGAATAATATTTAGTTTTTTGGAAGTTCCTAAACTATAGCAATCTGATTATCAAGTTATACTTAACTATTTTCTAGCAATAAGTAACATGTATGGCACACGCTTAATAAATATAATAAGTAATTCTTTTGAGTCACACGTTTCAAAACAATGCATTGACGACTATTATTAATATTTTATTATTTGTTTTAAAATAAAACACTCAAACTTTCAGAGCATAAAGATGTTCCAATAAAGTTACATTTAAAAAGAAAAATAATAGATTACAAAAAAAATACATGTGCAAACTTGATCTTGACAAATTACTTAAATTTATAATACAAGTATCACTACGCAAGTTTAATAAAAGACTAGACAGAATCTTTGATCTAAGCGTATCTTTGAGTTGTGCCCATGTATAAACCCACATATTTCTAAATGCGTGCACATCTGCATATATTTCGTAGTTGTCCACATGAACATGAACATCAAGTGCATATTTTGTCTTAATCGTAACAATGTGATTCTCTAAAATGTTCACGTGTGAAGTAGAAGTTGAAGTTTGTCATATATCAAATCTTTACGAACCACATAATATGCCTCTGTCTAGTAATTCATTGAGGTTATGCATGGGTATTCACAAAAGAGAATAATAACGTTTTTTTTGAACACATTTTACTTGAACTTCGACCTCTGAGATATGTAACTATGTGCATAGTATCTTCAACGTAAAAAGGTTATCTATTATTAGGAGTACGTGCACATGTAATTAGGGTTGTTAATTGTCTTAATTGGCTCGAACACATAACTCCACGTCAAAACGAATCTGATTTAAGTACAAGACAATAATTATAATCACAGTCATATCTAAATCCAAATATATACATATATAAACATTATATATACATATATAAACATTATATATAAAAAACAATTTTAACTTAGTTTCATGCAAGATGAAACTTAAGAACATATGTCACAACATTAATCCTACTTATTATGAGCAACCAAAAAAACCAAATAACATATAAACAATTAGCATCAATCTTGATTTTTAAAAGACTTTAACTATAGCATTTTTATCCAGGTTGCATGTAGACGTATATACTACTGCAGACAACTTAGTAGCAATCTCTTTTATGCACATCATGTATAACAAACCAGTAAGCAAAATAAATTTGGTGCCTTAGAACAAATACATCTAAAGTGTCATATTAATGAACAAATTACATCATAAAATCCTTGTCATTAGAATATTTAAAAAATCTAAAATACATGGCTGACAAAAAAATAAAAAAAGTATCGTTTTAACATAGATGAGGATATTCCATATCATTGGTGCCTTATAATACATATAACGAGTGCAATAAACGATCCTAACAATTCAGAATTATGAACGTCACTTCTATCGCTACATACGTTTTGTTAAAGCCTAAATTTATAGTTTCGATATTAAATTAACTGTCAACAAAGAAACAACAAAACAAAATTGGTTTTAACAATTTATAACCAAAAAAATTAAACTACCTTTGGATTAGAAAAAAAGATCTTTGTGACGTATGTACTCACCTTAGATCAAACCAAAAAAACTTATGTGCATAGGATAATGATAATGTATTAAATCAATTTAGATATGTGGTGGCGCCAGTTGAAAAGATGAGCAATAGATCCATAAATATTGGATTGACCTTCAACATTGCTTTCATGTGTGAAAACCCGTTTTTCTTTATGATGATCATAAGTAACTAGGGTTGATTGTGATTATTTAGACGGATGATTTAAGAAACTGTTTTAGGTTTTGAAATTCAACGTGAATTCATATAACCAATTCCACAAAATAAGAGGTAATTAGGGAGTTTAGTATTTATGAAATGGTTATCTTATCCTTTTATTTAGAAAACGTTGACAACTATTAATTACAATAACTAACTACTATTTATAATAATGCATTTAGGATCTTTATAAGTAAAATTCTCAAATCTTTTAAACCTATACATCGTATTCTATTTACTAATTCATATGATTTTATTGTAGACTACATTAATTGCATTATAATATGCATTAATGACACATTAAAATTTAGTAGTTAAATTGATGTTACAAACTTATAATAATAAAAACGTAATTTTAGCATTTATAAACATTCAAATTTTACTAAATTCAAGACATGAAAAAAAATGTATAATGATATCGCCGCTGCTTTATACATGTACAATGTTAACAATTATACAACGTTTAGTACATTTTTTAAGATTAATTCTACATAAACAACGTTTCTTGAGCTGTTTCATAATAGATTTAAGAAGCTGATAAACACTAAGAAGATGCTTCCAAACACTTATTCACTTCTTGAGCTGTTTCATAATAGATTTAAGAAGCTAATAAGCCATCTCACTTTCATAATCATTGATAAGCTTCTTTTCCAGCATTTGTGAAAGTGTAGGTGGTGTCAGAGGATATTTCTTCTCAACCAACATATAGATTTGGACAACTGCAAACATCAATAATAACTCCACCATGAGTCATATAACTTCCGATTCAAACTTTATAGCCTTGTTGCTGTCTCCATACATCATCTTCTATACTTGGTTCAAACATTGTCTTTAAGTCACCCCATAACAACAAATCTAAGTCCTCCACTGGCCTTGTTGACCCATATTTAGCCTTCACCAATTTATACAGATCTTCTAAGTCTTCCCTATCAAAACTCCTAAGCATTTGACTGAAGATCATATACATCTGAGATTTTCCATCAGCTCTTATGATTTGGTAATAGCTTTTCTTTCCTTCTTTGTAAATTTTCCAGCCAACAATTTTTGGAGCCTTAACAGGTAAATGAATAGCATCAATTGCTACTTCCTTTTCATCAGGAATGATTTGCATCAATTCTTTAAGCTCAGATGTATTTGTGTTATCATCCACCTTTTGTTTCTTTGAAGGTTCATTTATAAGCTTATCTCTTGCTCTCTTTGCTTTTCCTTCTTCTTTTCCTTCACCTTCCAACAGCTTTTCTTGAACTTCAGGCCAGATGCTACTTTTAGCATGAGCTTTTCTTGATATAGTTCTCCCAGCAGCAGGTGAAAGCTTGTCCAGATTAGGAGCCTTTAAAGGAGACGACGAAACTGTCCCTACTGGTGACCCTTTTACTTCTTTCAAGCTAGCCCTTCTAAAAGAACCAGAAACCTTTGAAGAACTTGAAGTGGCCCCAAACTGAAAACGCTCAGATTCTAAATCCTTTCTTGAAGAAGTAGCGTCCAGATTCTTCTCATGACTTTTGTCAACTGAACTTTCTCTACTAACCGACAATTTTATTTTCATTCCATTTCCTTTAATTAAAGGTTTTTTCTCGCACATTTATGTCATTGTTAGAAGGTCATTAATCCCTTCTCTTTCACTGTGTTTGCGTAAGGTCGTGTAAATCCTGATCTGTTCAACATTTCGCTTCTTTGGCAAAAGGCATTTCCACTTCTTTTCGCAGCTTTTCCATCTAATAACATACTCTTCGAGTAAAGCTCGAGTATTTTCCGTCTGTCTTCTACATTTTCGTTCTTTATCTTTGTGAAGATAGATGGGTCATGTGCTGATCTATGCCTGACATTGTTTTTCAAGCTTTTTATTAGGTCCTCGGTTCACCTACAAACGTATGTTCATAAGAATATTATTACATTTCAAAAAAACTATCACATTTAGTATGGATATATACGAAACCCTTCCATTTACTGTCGCGAGCATTCCTTCCGACATTCAATATGGCTTATTCACTATGTTTTTCTTTCTCGAAGCAGTTGCTGTTTGCTTCACTCAAACTTTTCTGTTCTGTCTACTATACCATTGATGAATGTGAAGTTTCCTACCTGACTGAGTTGCCTACCTTCGTGTCTTGACTTATCTTTTTCCATCCATCAGGGGCAGTTCCCTCAGAATTAGCATTCGATGGCATGGTACTTATCTCCAAATAAACATGATTTCTGAGAACTTATTTTGAAGTTCATTTCGTGAAGCGCAGTTGTGGTTGGTTTCATCCTCACTGACATCACAATAGTTCTTTCAGGCCTACACAATGAACAAAAAGTGTAGTTAAATATATTAATTTCGAGAGAAAGTTATGAACGAACTAGAATATACCACATAGAACAAACAGAACTCACAGCCATGTCGACTGCTACACCACCATTCTCAGGCAGATTATCTGCGTGATGCCGATCGGTAACAGGCGCCACGCATATACATCGATTACTTATGCTACCCAATTATCATGATACAGCTGCCTTCTCTGGACTTTTGATAGCTATACCTTTAGACTCATTGTCAAATCCCTTTTTATTGTCCAAAAGAAAATGTATCCCACACATTTTTCCTAAAAACGAGCCCATTTTTATTCCATCCACACTATCACATTTCACTGAATTTAGTTCCTTTTACTTCTATGTTGATTCAAGCACTTCTTCATGACGTGAAGATGAAGCATCCACAAATTGATTGACGGGAAGTGCAACTTTGGTTAAGCAGAGTAGACTCTCATTTAGTGGTGAAACAAGACGGTTGCCGGGAACAAATACAGAAGTCATGTCCTACACGGTAGCCCCCCCCGACAAAAGAAACTTTAGACATGGTTTAAATCAGTAAGACTTTATAATAAAAATTACAAAAGAGCTATTGTCACTAAATTCACCATATTAAATTTATGACGGAGATAAGCCAGGAGTTTTGAGCAACTTTTTAGGTTTAAAAGTATCGAAGGACTGTCATTATGTGTGGTTTTACTGAAAGTCTATAGGAATTTTTTTTTTTGTCATTAATAAAATTAACATAAAGAGAAACGATCAAACTACACGTAGCACACACGCCAGGAGAACTCATGGTGGACCCAACAATATTCCTCTGAAATCGTTTCCGCTTTGATGAAGATGACTACAGAAGAAGTCCAAAGACCACTGTAAAATTTCATAGTTTTTCCTACGGTGCTTATCAGAAACCGACTTTATTCGAAACCTTCAGTGAAATTTTGCTCACTTGGATTTTGGCGGACCCTGACAAATCTAACTTACCTGAAATATTCACGTAAAATAGAGTTCTTCTAAACGAAAAGACTGCTGAACAACTTGTTAATGAACTTTTTCTCTTTGTGTGTTTTTCTGTTGTGTCTTATAAAGGTTAGAGATTGCCATTTATTTATAACACATTCATATGCATATGGTGTAGATGGTGCAATCAATGTCCAATTAATGGCCCTTAATAAATGATTCATTAATTTTCTTTTAAAACATTTTGAGACAATAATAAACCGCCTAATTAAAATGTAGTTAATACCCATAATACCAGCCAATTAAATTGTCAATTAATGACCTATTAATTTACAGTTATAAACCTTTGAAACAAATAATAATAGCCAATTCAATTGTCAGTTTCTAAACAAAACTCATAAGTTGAATTTATTCATTTTTTTCCTCCATTCCAAATACCTCTTGAGACCTCGATTCACTAGTCATTCACAACTAACTCTATTTTGGATATATATCCAGGAACGACCTGGCCTTCACATTAATAATTTATATTTACAAATAATTATTTGTCCAAATTTAGTGAAAACACATTTTCACTAGAAATTTCCAACATAATATATATAATATATATATATATTATATATAATATTAATGGTCTATATGTATAATGTATGTATATATGTAAATGTATGTATATATATTATGTATATATATATATATAGGTATAATATATATATATATATATACTAGGGTGAGGGTGTCTTATTCAGAACAAATAAAACGAGAAATGCGAGATACATATATATAAATATTAGGGTGAGGTTCTTTTCAAACCCAAATAAAAAGCGAGAAATGCGAGAACTCACTTTAGCCAATCATCCAGGTTGATCACCAATTATTTATTTATATTATTTAATTACATAAAGGGAATATTTTGTTTGGGGGTAAATTATCTTTATTGTTTTTTGGAAGTTCCTAATTTAGGAATCTGAATATTAGTTATACTAACTATTTTCTAGCAATAAGTAACATGTATGCACAAAACGCTTATAAATTAATTAAGTAACTTTGAGTCTCACGTCGAAAACAATGCATTGATCAACTAGTATAATATTTAATTTATTTTAAAATAAAACACATAAACTTTCAGTGAATAAGATGTTCCAATAAAGTTGTCATGTTTAAAAGTAAAAATAAGAGGATTACATAAAAAAATACATGTGCAACTTGAGTCTTGACAAATCACTCAAAATTAGAATACAAGTATCACTATGCAAGTGTTAAAATACATAGACGAAGACACTTTTGATCTATGATTATCTTTCGAGTTGTGCACATGTATAAACCAATATTCTAAATGCTTGCACAATTTGCATATTTCGTAGTTTCAACGTGAACATTAACTTCATGTGCATATTTGTCTTTAAACGTAACAATTGTGATCTCTAGATGGTTCACATTGGATGAAGTTGAAGTTGTCATATCAATCTTTACCGAAACACAATCTTCCTCGTCTATTAAGATTCATTTGAGTTAAGCATGAATGCAACAAAGACGTTTTTCTATGAACACAATCTTAGCTTGAAATTCGATACTCTGAGTTATGAAACTTGAGCATAGGTATCTTTATCGTAAAGGTGATCTTTTTAAGTACTGCACATGTAATCTAGGGTTACTGTTATTGTCTAGGGCCGAACACATAATCCCATCGACAACGAAATCTGATTTTAATACAAGTCATGAATTATAAACACAAGTCAAATCCAAATATATACATATATAAGCCCCCCCACATTATATAAAGAAAAACAATATTTATCTAGTTCAGTGCAAGGATGAAAACTTAAGACTATTTACAACTAATCCTACGGAATATTGAAGCAACCAAACGAAATTAACATAAAAAACTATTAGCATTAAATCTTTGATTTTTAAAAGACTTTTAACTATACATTTGTTATCCAAGTTTTATTAGAACGTATATACTACTGCTAGACAACTTAGAAGCATCTCTTTATGCACATCAAGTATACAAACCAAAAATGAAAATAAATTGTGTGCCCTTATAACAAAATACATCTAAAGTGGTCATATATGAACAAATACATCATAAAATCTTGTCATTCAATATTAAAAAAGTCTAACTATACATGTCTTACAAAAAAATAAAAGTATTGTTTAAAACATAGATAGGATATTTCCATATCATTGGTGCCTTATATAAAACAAATACGAGTGCATAAGCGAACCCCAACAATTCAGAAATAATGAACGTCACTTCTACTATCTGCAACAAATACGTTTTGTTATAAGCCTAAATTTATTAAATCATTTAAGATATGTGGTTAGCCAATTTATGTTGGAGGCGCCAGTTGAAAGACTGAGCATAGAATACCATTAATAATGTATTGCCCTCAAACATTGCTTCATGTATAAAACTCCCTTTTTCTTTATGATGATTCATAAGTAACTAGGGTTGATCGTTGATTAATTAGAAGGATGATTTAAGAACTGATGCATTATGTTCAAACACATAGAACCTAAAAAGCCTTGGAATGCTTACGTATACAACAAAGATGCATTTAATTGCCTCTTTCCACCCAAAGGTTTTTTAGCTTTGGCTAAGGGAGTCCTTGACACTGTCCTATCACCTCCAAAACCTGAGGTATTTCTCGGTTATCCTATTAGATCCAGAGTTCATAGGTTGTTATCTTATTCCTTTTAATGGAAAACCCTTTTTAATAAATAGCAAGTTGTTAACGATAGCTTTACCCAAAACCCCTTGACTCATTCCTGAGTAGGACAACATAGAATTAAACCAAGTTTCTTTCAGTAATTTATATCCTTCAAATATTCCATTTTGTTGTAGAGTATAGGGAGTATCTGGATTGTGTTGGTGTTCATAGATAATACAAACAGACTGAAAATACAAGAGGTATCCATGAACTTCACCGTCCCAAATCAGTCCTGAATCTTTTGATCAAGAGGCACTTGTTTGTAATTCAACATTATTTTGAATACTTTAAAATTATTTAATGCTTCATCCTTAGTATAAATAAACATAGCAAAGCCAAAAAAGCAACCATCAATAAATGACATAAAATATTTCTTATTTCCTAATGAGGGAGTAGCATGCAAATCACTGTGGATTCAGCTCTAAAACTCTAGTTTCGCGTTTTATATTTTGAAATGGTTTCTTATTTATTTCTGGTCAGCATGCAAGTCTTACAGTTTTGAGTATCCATGTCAAAAGCTGAGATTAAACCACCCTTAGACATATCTTGCATCCTCTAAAAGTGGACATGGTTGAGTCTAGCATGTCATAGGAATGAATCATTGAGTTTAAAGCTTGAGATGAAGGCTGAACCCATATTATCATTAATAATATTAAAGCCTTGGTACATTTGATTACACAAATAACCAAAACTAATAAACACACCATGGTTGGATAAAATAAATTTATTAGTTTCAATCACTTGTTTATAACCACAATTATTCAAAACACTACTTGAAACCATATTTTTTTCTAATATTAGAAACATGCAAAACATTAAACAAGGAAACAATCTTTCTAGAAATAAATATAAGATCTACACAACCACGTCCATGCACCAAGGTTGTTGAACTCTTTCCCATGTGAGATAAATAGATCCATCACTCGCAGTGACTCATAGGGTCTTCGAGACCAGCATTTTATCTTACACACATGAATTTATTTTCTCGCTGAGTCAACCCACAACCAACACCATCATCATGCGAAAAGAAAGCCCCTTCAGATACATATGTAACATAATAAACCTGGAAAAATTTATTAATCATTTATTTAACGCGTTTTCATGAGTTTGGAAGAACCCATTCACTAAACCATATTTATGCTATGACAATTGGCTTTATGACCAACTTTTTCACCTTCGCAGTCCCTTTTTAAGTGTCTAGGTTTCCCACACTTCCAACAAGTCACTTTTATAGACTACTTGTTTAGGCATTAGCTTGGTGTTCCTGATGCTTTAGCTTTAGCCCATGTTGTCATTGTACCTAGTGGAATTGATATGCTCCATCATATTAACAACGAAGGATCAACAACATTGTTTCCTTTGGCTCGTCACTATCCTGATCCTGCACCTGAGGACTTCCTCAATTGGCGCAATGACTACCCACTCAACAAGAATCGATTCCACGCTTCTTATGTTTCAAAAGTATGCTTTAGAAATCTTTCCATGAAGTGGAGAGTTTATCAATGACACAAAAAGACTTTGAATAACCTCATCCATGTTCATTTATGTTGTGTAAAATCTACCAAGTATACCAGAAGTTTATTTGATTGTTTTCATAAAACCGGATCTTGAATCAGTCAATTTTTATTAGGTGAAATTACTTACAAGGAACTTCTTACTTGATGCATCCATCAACATAATATTTGAACCAACTCCAAAGAATCTCAGGGTTCTTTTCCCAGATGTCAACATTTGGTAAATATCAAACAAGGATCAACATACTATTGATAAATGAAAACGACGACACATATAGTAATCATTCACAGCCATGTTGTTCTCCTCCTGATTTGCTCTACTGTATGCATCATCCCCCGTTAATATCATATTTAGTATGTTCAGACATACACCACACCATGGTAAAAAAGACAAAAGTGCATCTTATTTTGCAATCTTCTGAAACAACCCCTTCAAACTTGTTCTCAGTTTGGAGAAGTTAGCCACCATGAGCCTTCAGTTTCTGCTTGCCATTCATATCACAAAATAGTTTATTTTAATTGTTGGTTGGTGGTAGTTACCCAGAACAGGGTGAAGATAAACAAGTGGTAACCGGATAGCAAATGTGAATCGGTGTAATCACTTCCAAAAGAAACTAAGTCGACCGTAAAGCCTGGAGTATAGGGATGAGCATGGGTACCGGAAAAACACAATAGTACTGGGAACCGTACTTGGTACACGATCGTACCGGTACGGGTTTCTCTTTACCGTTAAATGTACCGGTTTCTTGAAATTCACTCAAAACAATCTTGTACCTTCAAAAAACGGTACGGTACCACACGGGAAATCCCGTTTTTGATACCGGAATTTGAATGGTTTTGTTTTTGAACTAATCTATCGATCGAAACACCTTAATTGGTTGTCCCATACATTCTTATGGTTTGAAAAAATATCCTCATAACTAAACACATGCTTTATAACGTTGCAAAAATAATTAACATGAATTTGGAGTTCAACTACTTGATATGATTTCAGCAACTATATGAAGACATATTGCAATTGTACAAAGCACCAACGACAGTAAGGTGCTAAAATTAATAAGTCTAATATATATGTTGCCAATCTGTGTTTCTCATATAACCATACTTACACATTTTAAAAGATGTAATTGAGTGAATTTAACGTGTCATAATTGGTTGTGGTGAAACAAACTATAGACTGCAAGAATGATAAATTAATTTATAATTATAGGATGTTATTGAACCAATAAGGTTTTCTATGATAAAGTAGCTTCATTGATCTTAACATAGTTAGAACAGCTTACAACAGTCCATAGGAATATATTTATAACCGAAGAATTGTATAATCAAACGGTTTTCCCCAAAGACGTTACGGACCGTTTTGACCCCGAACCCGGTTACCATTAAACCGGTACATGAACCGGTACCGGACATGACACTCGGTTTTCCGGGAACGGTGTGTCATGTTTGGCCGGGGAAAAAACCCCGGTACCATGAACCAAACGGTGCCGTTCAGGTACCAATATTGGTACTGTGCTCATCCTACCATGGGTTCACGAATTAATATCTCTTGTGGATAAGAACAAAAATGTATATTCTTGAATTGGCACAAGGTATAAAACACTTTCGCTTTTAAGTGCTTGTGTAGGGATAGCAGAGTGGACCGTATCGACCGACCGACCGAAAACGCGGACTGAACCGGACCGACCGGACCGGACCGAACGTATTTCGGTCTGGTCCTCGATCCGGGGTTTTGGACCAATTTGACTTTCGGAACCGTCGTCCTTACAAAAGACCCAAAGATTATGCCCGTGTAGGACCGGACCGCCCGAAGGGACCGACCCAGACCGGACCGTACCAATTCGGTCCGGTCCTCGGTGCGGCATTTTAAACCAACGACCGATGCACACGACGGATGTGCCCTAGAGTTATGTATCTATGGGGATGGCGTTGTTTCATGCATTGCAAGTGTGTTGTTTTTTTATTTTCGTTCAAGAGGCCGAATGAACCTTTCTCAGGTGGAGGAATGGAATAGCGCTATATGAGTCATCGCGGACAACGCAATACAATCGGACGACGAATTCTACGTGTAACAAGGGTCGGTAATTTTATGGTCAGATTCTAAGGTCGGTAATATCTATGATAGCTCATACGGAGAGAATATAATGAACTATTCGGGGCTATATGAAGACACTGTTAGTGCAAACCAGGAAGGACTAGAAATGGTCCTTAAAGATAACCCTCTTAACTATGATGATTAAAAATCGAAGAATATACAATATTAAACTAAATAAAAAATGGCTAAAATATTTATAAAAGGATTGTCAGTTTAATAGGGTGGGCTTAGAGCGGCGAGTGCCCCTAGACAAAAGTTCTTCGCCAAATATAATACAGCGATTGGCAGTGATAACTACAAAGACCTTGTGGCCACATAGCCACCTGCCTGTCGCCGACTCCGGGATATCTAAAAAACTTAGATCGCCTTGGGATTAGTCGGTTCACAATGAAGTCAAACTCTGGTAACCCAATAAAAAACAAAGAAACAGGTTGGAAAACTTGCCTTATGATTGTCAAAAAAGGCATCAAGTCCTAAAAATGCCAGCTTTTTTGCAAAGCCAATGCAATATTCTAAGTTTCTAAACTACTATGTTATCACAGACTACAAAATGCTAATCAAGCCCGTTGAAAAGGCAATAGATCCCGTTTTTGAGAGGGGCTCACAGGGAGGGGACTCTATTCAAGAACCAAATAGGAGCCGAGTTTTGAACGGGGTCCTATTGAAGGTGGATAGAGCCAGGTGTTTCATTGCAAAACATGCTCTATGTGAAATATAAAAATTATAAAAAAAATACATACATTGGGCAAAATTTTAGCGTTAAAATACGAAAATTCAAAGAGCAAAAAGTCCCCAGATACATCATTCTATATTTCCATCGATTATAAGAAATCATTGTTATCTAATCCTTCATCATTATTCTCTCTTTAGTCAGGCACTTCAAACCGTTTGATCCTCTGTTTTTAGCTTTCCTTCCTGCCATGACTGTAAATCACAGAGGCTGCATATATAAACATCACTAGCACGGATTAGAATAAAATAAAATTAATAAGTCTATATAGAGTCATTTAGAAGAAATACATATTCAGTCAAATTATGGAATTTGCACGATCTAAATTGAGCTTTACGAAGGACTGTATTCAGTCATTGTTAACATACTACAGCAAAAACGAATTGCGTACAGGTTTAACGTTTAATAAAACAAACTCAGTCCTCCAGAGATTGAAATCAGGTTGAATGTAACTATACCCATCTGACAGGACTTGTAAAAGCAGAACAACATATTCACCAATAAAACCAACAAGGTTATCATCCATCTTAACTGTCGTACATCTTCCTCTCGAATTGGATAACGCATTCCTTCAGTGCAGTCTGCCATAACAAGCATGAAAATATGTTATAAATTATGTATGTACAGAACATGTAATATATGTGTTCAATCGAGTGAAGATAAAGCAAAAAAATAAAATGTTTACACAAACAAGTTTGATTTCAACGAGCTCACTAAACTTCATCGCAACTTTCCTTGAACCTCGCTTAATCCAACGAAACATGGTAGATTTTATGGAGAAGCCCTGAAAGTAGAAAACATACAGATTACTACCTTGTGTAGCTCATACAGACTGCACAAACTAAAACACAAAACTAGGCGTTATCGTTCACTAGGAACTCGCATTTATAACAAACATTTAATTCCCTTAAGATTTGTTCTTAACACCCCAATAGCACATGTGTTGAATAAGAGTAACTAAACCTCTTATTAATTTTGTTTTATAAAATATAAAGGCAAGGAACTGTTGGGCCAAAACCCAATCAACCGGATTAATCCCAAACCCGCAGGAAAACCCATTAGAAGTCAAACGGGTCAAAACCCAACCCAACTGTCAAAGACAATTAAATAACTGTCAAATGACAATTATTTCACAAAGGTCACAACGGTTCACCAGAACCATTGCAACGATTCAAACTGAACCGATACAACCTTTAGATCGCATTTTTTTATATTCATAAATAGGAACAATTGTAAAGAACAAATTTGCGTGTGTTAATGAATATTCAGAACAAATAACACTTTTACTTTTGATAAACTTTGATTGCACTTTTATATTCGAATCCTGGAATAAGGTTAAGACCTGTAGAACATTGGCAACAAGACATTGGGTTGATTAACCAAGAATCATCATATACCAGTATTGTGTTTCCTGTTCTGAATCAGAAAAACACATTGTTTCGGCAAAAATCATTTTCGTGTGTTACGAAAAACACTCGAATCATAAAGAGGGGAATCCAGCCCGTCGTTACCAAGGTTTAATCTAAACCGGCAACAACAAAAAAGGGGTTTCACCATCTTTGCAAAGTTGAGAATTCTGGTCAAGAACATCAAAAATCCGAAACAAAATTCAAAACAGAAACCACAATCGAAAGGATAACAGAAGTCATCATCAAAGGGGGACGAAATCAGAATCAACAAAAGGAGCGAACACACCTGATTCTGAAGAAAACCGCACCCTCAATCGATTCGTGTTACCCATAATCATCCATATCTTGAACGATTTCAAGATCACCCAAATTTTGCGAAACCCGAATATTTTCGCACAGCAAATTAGGATATCATGGTCGAGAACACAACCACAGAAGATACGAAAGTTAAAACCGACCATTCATAGGCGGGGGCGGACACGAAACCACCGAGAAGAAGGCCTCACACCAGGTGACGAACACAACCAGTAGAGGGTTACCAAACAAAAGCAAAGAGAGCAGATATAGAAAAATGAGAGGCGGACAAAAAGAAAAGGGCAACAGGTTAACTAACCCAAGAGTTTTTCAAAACCACCCTCCATTTGCATTTCTTTTATATATAAATTTATTATATATATAATTAGGTTTTAGCTTTTACATAAGTTTACCCCCTTAACTTTAGGATTAGTAACTTTGCCTAAAACCCGAAGATAAAATATAGTAGTCAAGAAATTTTTACTGCCTACTATATTAAGAGAATAATTTTGTAAGGAGTAATTAACCTTAGGTTATTCGAACATAGATTTAAAATCCCCGAGGATAGTTTTTGGAATAAAAAACTAGTCCCGATAATTTATTGATAACACTCAAGGAGCACTTACCACAAAATCCGAAACCTTAGTGTTAGGAAATTTATTTGGGAGATTTTATTAGAATAATCCTAGAGATATGACTAAAGAAAGAGATGAAAGCTTCAAAGAAAGAAACAGTAATCCCTATTACAAACCACAATTCCAATGTCCAATGGTAAAACCCCGAATTACTCACTATGGGCAATCGAAATGCAAATTAATTCTTCGAACGAACGTTTATGGAAATGATAGAACCCAAATGAAAAAACCACAAGCAGACAACAAAAAAGTCAAACTGCTATCCGCATTTCCCTTTACAATCCTTACCCGTAAAACCAATTGCTTCAAATAACAAACAACAAAACCGCGAAGCCATATGGAACGCCCTGAAAACTAGACACATAGGCGAAGAGAGGAGTGCAACAAGCGCGGTTATGGCAAACCTCAAGTCCGACTTTGAATATGCTACAACATGATGGAAGATGAAAAATCGACGCACTTCACGCACAAAACTAACAACCTTAGTAAATAAAGCAGCGAGTCTAGGGCACACTATGGAAGATGAAATAATCAACGCCTTCACCACAAAACTAACAACCTTAGTAAATAAAGCAGCGAGTCTAGGGCACACTAATGGAAAATGAACACTATGTACGCAAACTATTAAAAATGCCTGTACCAGATAGTATCTACAAATAGTAGCGTCAATAGTACAAATACTCAGACCTGAGTGAAATGACTTAAGAAGAAGCAATAGGTAACTTAAAACCTACGAAGAAAGGATTAAGCACTAAAAGCAAACAATGTGGACAAATCAAGATAGAACTATGTGTTCACAACGATATCAATAACAAGGCAGAATGCGTGTCATGGTGGGATTCTCAAAACAATAAGAGGACAAGAAAATAAGTTTAAGAAAGAACACACAACAATTCAAATAAAACTTACTCATGATAAGAGTAAGGTACTGTGTTTTCAATGCAAGAATATGGGCACTTTGCAAACGAAGATGTCCCTTAAAGAAAAGAAGAACAATCCAATTCTCACTGAAGAAGACTTGAGCCACAATTACTACAGGGCAAATATTGAAAGAATCCAGAATCAAGATGGAAGTGAAATTCCATTCAACATCGACTTATACAAATATCAAACAACAAGGAGTTGGCCATTGAAAGCTTGGATGGATGGTATAAAGCCGAAAGTATAAACAACCGGAATCAATGGAAGATATACACTGCAAGAACTCCAAACATTAGAAGGTGGATATAACCAGACAAAGACGATCAAACCTGCTCAAGAAATCACAACAATAAAGGTGGAAACACCAGAAAAAATGATCAACATGGATACAATGAAGATCAAAGCAACAAAGGTGGAAATAACCAGAAGGAAGGAAGATGATCTACCTGGATATAAGAACGATCACAAGCACTACAAGAAATCCTACAAGAAATCAGATGGTGGATTCAACCAGAAGATGGATCAAGAAGACTTAAAGACCTACACAGCAGCGTTTGTGATTAGGGGGAGAATGTTGGGTCAAAACCCAATCAACCAGATTAATCCCAAACCCGCTGGAAAACCCAATAAAGTCAAACGGGTCAAAAACCCATACCCAACTGTCAAAGACAAGTTAAATAAACGTCAAATGACAGTTCTTTCACAAAGTGACAACGAATCACCATAACCATTGCAAACGATTCAAACTGAACCGATAACAAACCTTTAATCGCACCTTTTCAGATTCATAAATAGGAACAGATTGTAAAGAACAAATTTGTGTGTAAGAATGATTTCAGATCAAATAAAACTTTAACTTTGATATACTTTGATTGCACTCAAATTCGATCCTTTGGAGACTAAGTGTTAAGAACCTGTAGAACAGGGAACTTAAAAAACTTACTATTCTCAGTAGCATCATTTCTTTTGTGGTAGTCCCAACACAAACACCGACATCTTGCCTTCAACACGACGCAAATCCCTTTTAGCATCCTCGTCGTTCTTGTTCTTCAGATGCTTCCTAAGAGCAAGTGCCTCTTGAGCGTAACGATATTTATCCCGTGGAAATTCAATAAAAAGATCGCTACCTAAACAAAACAAGATAATACAGTTTCAATATGTTTTTTAACATCAATAAAAAGATGGCTAAAATAATAGAATGCATACCATGTTTCTTCACAATATTGCTTCCAGTACTAGGCTATCCTTTTTATCAATCCCAAGAGCATCAGGACTTATCTTGGCAAACTCGAGTACACCTTCTTTGACATGAAGAAATCAAATAAATTAAATATGAAATTAACACATACCATTTAAACTCCTAATATGATTCATATCACAAACAATATCCTCGGATATCTTAAGTTTTGAATTGTTTCAAGTCAATAAAATCCACAAGTTTATTCCTCTGCATCACTTCTAATCTATGGTGACAATTTCATCACTTCTAATATATGGTGACAATTTCAAAAGTACAAGGGTAACTTCAATATTAATTTAGTTTCCAATTACAGATATTTTGTTGTCGTGGAAGATAAAGAATGACAATTACACAGATGCAATATGACTTCAGTTACATCAAATACTCATAAAATCCCCGCTAATAAAAGAAACCCAGCTTTATTAAAGAAAAAACCATAACATGCCTGCACCCTAAGATTCGTAACAAATAGATTCATCAAAACACAAAAAAAATATGCAACAAACAAAACCCCTAACTTTAATATAAAAAAAATACAAAATTAACACAAAATTATTCAAATATCCGACATACACACCTGCAATAATAGGAGGAAAGGGAGATCCAACCATGAGTAAAAGCCAATAGAAGGAGATTAGTAACAGCGGTGATAAGGGAGGAGCGGCGATAGAACGGCGGTGCACCAATGGTAGGTCAAAAAGTTTGTGTTCAGATCTATGTGAAGATAAAATATTAAGGGGTGAAAAAAATAGCCCAAATAATGTAAAAAACTAAAAATATTAGTTCCCGGTTGGTAAATTGATAACCGGGCTTTATGACATGAAGCCGGGTTTTTTTTCTAAAAAAGAGGGCTTTATAGGTTTTTGTGAGGGGGGATACATGCATAGAGCCCTTTTCTCATTTAAACCGGGCTCCCATTGGGGGCTCTATTCCAATTTTTGTAGTAGTGTATGGTAATAAAAAAACACCAATTTGATGTATATGAAGTTATAAGACCAAATAACCTAACATAAATCCTCTCCATATTTTCATCTCGCCAACCCAACACCGTCGTTAAAATGCTATAGGGTCACCCTTTTACCTCGGTCAAAAATGATATAATTTTTCTATGTTCTGATCCTGCTTCCTGATCCCTGATCCCTGTTTTGTACAGATAGATCAAAAAAATAAATCCCGAATGTTATTTACAGCTGCTTGTCATTGCCTTTGAAGCCTTGACGATTGATGGCCTCACGTGCATTTTGCACCAAAGTCACAAGTTCCTTTACATCTTGAAAGCTAAAGTCTACAACCTGTTTGACTGAAATCGTCATCTCTTTGTTCTGAGATTCTTCCAGGGTTGTACTAGCAGCTTTGTAAGCGTTTTGTGTGCTTAAGGAGGCTTCCATTGCAAGACTTACGTCACTTGTCTGCAGATTAATTGATACGGTAAAAAACTGATTAACTTCCTTTCGCAACGATCAATTCGTAAACTCAAATCCAAACACACACCTGACATAAGTATATGCTTGAGAGAATATGAACTTACAAAATCAAGAAGTCTCGTAAAGTTGGCTTGGCTTCGAGCAACAACTTGGTTTCCAAGATGTGTTATGTTCTTAGACAGCATGGTTTTATCGATTATCGTTGCTTGATTGTTTAAGTTATCAACAACAAATGCAGAAGACGATGGGGACTCGCCTGCAAGAGTCAGATAACCTTTATACCAAACAAGATGAGGAAGGATAGGCCGTGACTGGTTAATAATCATTGTCATCGGGTTTTTGAGTACTATATGATGTAGGAAAGTAGGAAAATGTGACGATATGTACATACCCTGAGTAACCATTTGCATGTCTTGTTTGGTCACGAAACTTTTGCAATAAACTACCCTCATATACGCTACATCCATGCATTTATAAGCTAATGCCGCAGCAGCCATTTCTTTTCGTTTCTCATATTGTTCAGCACAAATTCTGCAAGTTTTCTACAAGTCAGAAGCTATACCATATTGCACAAATTCTGCAAGTAAGTAATATATACATAGAACACGCATACAAATAAGTCGCTTTATACTATAAAATTTTAACTTACTTGCTAAGTTTGGCGGAAGTACTGTACACAGTCAACGGATCCACCATCCCTTTCAATTTGCTGAAGTCATTATAGTACGCCTCCAGAAGAGAAGCAGCATGAAGAAACTTCAAAGCGGAATCGAAGTATGCATCGTTGCACTCATAATCAAAACCAGAAATCTGTAGGAGACGAGAGATATTTATAAGAATAAGAATACTAATGGTATAAAGATGTAATTGAAAGTTTAACAAATCTGAAACCCCTTATTATGCCTAATGATATGGAATAGTTTATTGCCAATGTAGTTTTTCTCACATCCCGGTTTTATGAGTTTTTTTGTTACAACATGACTCAAATGGAACACAACGCAATCTTTTGATGACTGAAACGGGACAATGAAAATGTGCGTATTTTATGCAAACCTTTAATCGATCAGCATAGTCCTTTGACTCCTCAGCTTTTTTGAAGGCAGTCATTGCTGTTTGACTCGATGCATACTCCTTCAAGAAACTTACAACACTGAGATCCTTCACAGTGCACAATCCTTCACGAGACTTTTAGTCTGGTTAGCAGTATCTTTGGGACGTTTTATAACATTTGACACACCAGAACCATCAATTCTTGGAACTTCAGGCCTACTTTTAGCATGAGCTTTTCTTGATATAGTTCTCCCAGCAGCAGGTGAAAGCTTGTCCAGATTAGGAGCCTTTAAAGGAGACGACGAAACTGTCCCTACTGGTGACCCTTTTACTTCTTTCAAGCTAGCCCTTCTAAAAGAACCAGAAACCTTTGAAGAACTTGAAGTGGCCCCAAACTGAAAACGCTCAGATTCCAAATCCTTTCTTGAAGAAGTAGCGTTCAGATTCTTCTCATGACTTTTGTCAACTGAACTTTCTCTACTAACCGACAATTTTATTTTCATTCCATTTCCTTTAATTAAAGGTTTTTCTTCGCCATTTATGTCAGTGTTAGAAGTCTTTAATCTCTTCTCTTTCACTGTGTTTGCGTAAGGCGGTGTATCCTGATCTTTCAACTTTCGCTTCTTTGCAGGCATTTCCACTTCTTCGCAGCTTTTCCTATCCAATAACTTACTCTTCGAGGAAGCTCGAGTATTTTCCGTCTGTCTCTCATTTTCATTCTTTATCTTTGTTGAAGTTAGATGGTCATGCTGATCTATGCCTGTCATTGTTTTCAGCTTTTTAGGCCTCGGTTCACCTACAAACGTATTTCATAAGAAATTAGTACTTTCAAAAAACTATCACATTTAGTAATGGATATATACGAACCCTTACCATTTACTGTCGCAGCATTCCTTCCCACATCAATAGGCTTATTCACTACGTTTTTCTCGAGCAGTTGCTGGTTTGCTTCACTCAACCTTTTTCTTTTCTGTCCTGACTGGAGTTGCTACCTTCGTGTCTGGACTTATTCTTTTTCCATCCATCAGGCAGTGTCTCAGAATTAGCATTCGAGTTGGCATGGTACGTATCTCCAATAACATGATTCTGAGAACTTATTTTGAAGTTCATTTCGCGAACCGCTTGTGTGGTTTCATCCTCACTGACATCACAATAGTTCTTTCCAGGCCTACACAATGAACAAAAAGTGTTGTTAAATTTTTTAATTTCATGAGAAAAGTTTATATACGACAAGAATATAACACATAGAACAACAGAACTCACAGCCATGTTGACTTGCTACACCACCAGTTCTCAGGCAGATTATCTGCGGTGATACCGATCGGTAACAGGCGCCACGCATTACATCGATCACATGCTACCCAATTATCATGAGACGCTGCCTCTGCTGGAGCTTTTGACAGCTTACCTTTAGACTCATTGGTCAAATCCCGTTTATTGTCAAAAGATAATGTACCCACACATTTTTCTAAAAACGGAGCCTCATTTTTTATTCCATCCACAACTTCACATTTCACTGAATTTAGTTCCTTTACTTCTATCTGTTTCACTTCTTCATGACGTGAAGATGAAGCATCCACAAATTGATTGACGGGAAGTGCAACTTTGGTTAAGCAGAGTAGACTCTCATTTAGCGGTGAAACAAGAAGGTCGCCGGGAACAAATACAGAAGTCATATCCTACACGGTAACAAAAGGAAACTTTAGACATGGTTTAATCCGTAGACTTATACTAAAATTAACAAAAGAGCCTTATTGTCACTAAATTCACATATTATATTTTGACGAGATAAGCCAGGTTTGAGCAACTTTTTAGGTTTAAAAGGATCTAACTGTCATTATGTGTGTTTTACTGAAAGTCTAGGATTTTTTTTTGTCATTAATAAAATTAACATAAAGAAAACGATCAAACTTACACGTAGCACGCAGCCAGGAGACTCAATGGTGGACCCAACAATATCCTCTGAATCGTTTCCCGTTGAGGAAGATGGCGACAGAAGAAGTCCAAGACCACTGTAAATTTCGTAGTTTTTCCTAACGGGCTTATCAGAACCGACTTTAATTCGTAACCTCAGTGAATTTTGCTCACTTGGATTTGCCGGACCTGACATACTTGCCTGAAATATCACGAAAAACAGAGTGCTTCTAATCGAAAAGACTACTGGAAAACTTGTTAATGGAGCTTTTCTCTCTTGTGTGTTTTTCTTGTTGTGTCTTAGAATGGTTGAGATTGCCATTTATTTATACACATTCATATGCATATGGTGTAATGGTGCAATCAATGTCAATTAATGCCTTAATAATGATTCATTAATTTTCTGTTATAAACTTTTGAGTCAAATAATAACCGCCAATTAAATTGTCAGTTAATGACCCATTAACCGCCAATTAAATTGTCAATTAATGACCTATTAATTTACAGTTATAAACCTTTGAAACAAATAATAATAGCCAATTCAATTGTCAGTTTCCAAACAAAACTCATAACTGACATTTAATCATTTTTTCCTCCATTCCAAATACCTTCTTTGAGACTCGATATCTCATTCACACTAACTCTATTTTGGATATATACCGAATCAACCTGGCCTTACATTTAATAATTATATTTACTAATAATTATTTTTGTCCAAATTTAGTGAAAACACATTTTTCACTAGAATTTTTCCAACATATATATATATATAGAGAGTGAGGTTCTTTTCAGAACCAAATAAAAAGCAAGAAATGCGAGAACCACTTTTAGCCAATCATCTTGATGAGTCACCAATTATGTGTATTTATATTTATTTAATTACATAAAGGGTATATTGGTAGAATTATATTTAGTTTTTTGGAAGTTCCTAAACTTTAGGAATCTGATTATCAGTTATACTAACTATTTTCTAGCAATAAGTAACATGTATGCACACGCTTATAAATTTATTAAGTAATTCTTTTGAGTCTCACGTCAAAACAATGCATTGATCAACTATTATAATATTTTATTATTTTTAAAATAAAACACTCAAACTTTCAGTGAATAAGATGTTCCAATAAAGTTGCATTTTAAAAGAAAAATAAGAGGATTACAGAAAAAAATACATGTGCAACTTGAGTCTTGACAAATGACTTAAAATTAGAATACAAGTATCACTACGCAAGTGTTAATAAAAGACGAGACACTTTTGATCTATGCGTATCTTTCGAGTTGTGCACATGTATAAACCACATATTCTAAATGCGTGCACATCTGCATATTTCGTAGTTGTCAACGTGAACATGAACTTCATGTGCATATTTGTCTTAATCGTAACAATGTGATCTCTAGATGTTCACTTGAAGTTGAAGTTGTCATATTCAATCGTTACCGAACACATAATCTGCCTCGTCTATTAATTCACTGAGGTATGCATGTATGCACACATTTTTTGAACACAATCTTTAACTTGAACTTCGAACTCTGAGTTATGTACTTGTGCATATGTATCTTCATCGTAAAAAGGTGATCTTTAGGAGTACGTGCACATGTAATTAGGGTTGTTATTGTCTTGGCCGAACACATAATCTCCATCGTCAACGAATCTGATTTAAGTACAAGACAGTAATTATAATCACAGTCATATCCAAATATATACATATATAAACATTATATATAAAAAACATATTTAACTTAGTTCATGCAAGGATGAAACATAAGACATATTCACAACTTAATCCCTACGAATATGAAGCAACCAAAAACAAATTAACATATAAACTATTAGCATTCAATCTTTGATTTTTAAAAGACTTTTAACTATACATTTTTATCCATGGTTGTATGTAGACGTATATACTACTGCTAGACAACTTAGTAGCATCTCTTTATGCACATCATGTATAACAAACCAGTATGAAAAATAAATTGGTGCCTTATAACAAATACATCTAAAGTGTCATATTTAATGAACAAATTACATCATAAAATCTTGTCATTAGATATTAAAAAATCTAAATACATGTGCATGACAAAAAATAAAAGTATCGTTTTAACATAGATAGGATATTCCATATCAGTTGGTGCCTTATAACACATATACGAGTGCATAAACGATCCTAACAATTCAGAATTAATGAACGTCACTTCTATCGCTACATACGTTTTGTTAAAGCCTAAATTTATAGTTTCGATATTAAATTAACTGTCAACAAAGAAACAACAAAACAAAATTGGTTTTAACAATTTATAACCACAAAAATTAAACTACCTTTGAATTAGAAAAAAAGATCTTTGTGACGTATGTACTCACCTTAGATCAAACCAAAAAAACTTATGTGCATAGGATAATGATAATGTATTAAATCAATTTAGATATGTGGTCAGCCAATTTATGTTGGAGGCGCCAGTTGAAAAGATGAGCAATAGATCCATAAATATTGGATTGACCTTCAACATTGCTTTCATGTGTGAAAACCCGTTTTTCTTTATGATGATCATAAGTAACTAGGGTTGATCGTGATTATTTAGACGGATGATTTAAGAAACTGTTTTAGGTTTTGAAATTCAACGTGAATTCATATAACCAATTCCACAAAATAAGAGGTAATTAGGGAGTTTAGTATTTATGAAATGGTTATCTTATCCTTTTAACACAAACCATCACCGCACCAAACCGCATCCAAAAAAAACGAACACAGACGCATTATAACCCCAATATAAAAAACACGCAATCGACCCCCCCCCACGCGGAAAACACCCCTCAAACAATCCAAACCACCACCATCCAACACCACCCATACCCTCACTTCTAACACAAACACCTCATCAGTCACGGCCCCACCCCCCCGCAACTAAAAGCCCCCCAACCCAACATTAACCATCAACACACAAACTGTACCAACCCGCCTCGAAAGAAAACAAAAAAAGCCAACACAAAACGAACCTATACCACAAAAATACAACAAAACAAAAACAATAACAAACCACCCAAACACAACACATTTACTCCAATATCTGAGCTCACATCACCGCACTAACACCCGATCCAAAAGAAAACGCTAAAAACACATCAGCCAACCAAAACTCGAACCAAGCCAACTAACCAGAAACTCACAACCAAACCAAAAAAAAAAAAACCCCATAATTCCAATCCTAAATAAAAAAAAATACATCAACACAATACAACCCACAGCAACCCCCAAACCCCCCCCCACCCCAACCTGCCCCTTGCCCCCCCCCTCCCTAACCCACACCCTCCCACCCCCCATCCCACACCACCCACGACACATCCCCCTCACAATCACAAAGCCCCACCCCCCCACCACCACACACCACCCCTCCCCGCGGCCGACAGCTACCCCCCCCACCACCCGCCCCCCCAACACACACATCATCAACACCCCGTACCCCCACACCCTACAAACCCCCACACCACCTACAACAACAAACCACCAACCAACATCAAAACAATACTCCACCCAACCAATCTCAACACCACATTCCCCCCATCCCCCAACCCCAACTACTAACCCATTCAGAACCCCCAACACCACTCACCCTCCCCTACCAAAACTCCAAAACCCCCCTAACCCCGAAACCACCCAACCCGCCATCCCCCCACCCATACCCCTTCTCACTCCTCATCAAAACCCCATACACCCCATAACCCCCAACTCTCCCCCTACAACACCCAAAAAAAAGCAACAATCTCCCTAACCCCACGTTCAAGGCGCATAAACCTACAAGAAATACAGAAGCAGAAAAACCCTACAGCCGATGCTTCCCCACCCATTTAATCACTCTAGATCTGTTTACAACCATAGATATACAGAATCCGCTAAAGGAGGGAGTTTGTCCAACTCACTTTCAAAATCATTGATAAGCTTACTTTTCCAGCATATGTGAAAGGTGTAAGGTGTGTCAGGGATAGTTCTTCTCACCAACATATAGATTTGGGACAAGACTGCATCACAATGACTGAACTCCATTAACATGAGTCATATAACTTACAATTCAGAAACTTTATAGCCTTTGTTGCTGTCATCCATACATCATGCTCCTATACTTGGTTCAAACATTGACTTTAAGATCACCCCATAACAACAAATCTAAGTCCTCCACTGCCTTTTTGACCCATATTTAGCCTCACCAATTTATACATATCTTCTAAGTCTTTCCCTATCGAAACTCCTAAGCATTTGACTGAAGATCATATACATTTGAGATTTTCCATCAGCTCTTATGATTTGGTAATATATTTTCTTTCTTTCTTTGTAAATTTTCCAGCCAACAAATTTTGGAGCCTTAACAGGTAAATGAATAGCATCAATTGCTACTTCCTTTTCATCAGGAATGATTTGCATCAATTCTTTAAGCTCAGATGTATTTGTGTTATCATCCACCTTTTGTTTCTTTGAAGGCTCATTTATCAGCTTATTCCACTCTCTTTGCTTTTCCTTCTTCTTTTCCTTCACCTTCCAACAGCTCTAATCTAAAATCATCAAATGTGTTTACCCTTTTAAAAGCTTTATCAAACATCGTTTGAATAACATCAAAATCTTTCAACTTCAAATCCTTAAGTTTATGTCCTTCCATGTTCTTCAGGTAATTACACATGATCTTTCTTTTTTGAGCTTTAGTTAGTGGCTTATTCCTCTTTTCTTCAGCTCTCTTTGCTGCAAAGTGTTTTCTTCTTGCCTTTAAGAGTTGTTGAAATAGTTTAGCTCTTTCATCAACTAACAACTCTTCTTGCTCTCCAGCTTGCAGTCTTTCAGCAAACTGATAATCAGTATCAACATTTGAAACACCAGAACCATCAATTCTTGGAACTTTAGGCCAGACGTTACTTTTAGCATGAGCTTTTCTTGATATAGTTCTCCCAGCAGCAGGTGAAAGCTTGTCCAGATTAGGAGCCTTTAAAGGAGACGACGAAACTGTCCCTACTGGTGACCCTTTTACTTCTTTCAAGCTAGCCCTTCTAAAAGAACCAGAAACCTTTGAAGAACTTGAAGTGGCCCCAAACTGAAAACGCTCAGATTCCAAATCCTTTCTTGAAGAAGTAGCGTTCAGATTCTTCTCATGACTTTTGTCAACTGAACTTTCTCTACTAACCGACAATTTTATTTTCATTCCATTTCCTTTAATTAAAGGTTTTTTCTTCGCCATTTATGTCAGTCTTAGAAGTCTTTAATCCTCTTCTTTTCAACTGTTTTGCGTAAGACTGTGTATCCTGATCTTTCAACTTCGCTCTTTGCATGCATTTCCACTTCTTCGCAAGCTTTTCCTCTCTAATAACTTACCTCTTCGAGGAAGCTCGAGTATTTTCCGCTTATCTCTCATTTTCATTCTTTATCTTTGTTGAAGTTAGATGGTCATGCTGATCTATGCCTGTCATTGTTTTCAGCTTTTTAGGCCTCGGTTCACCTACAAACGTATTTCATAAGAAATTAGTACTTTCAAAAAACTATCACATTTAGTAATGGATATATACGAACCCTTACCATTTACTGTCGCAACATTCCTTCCCACATCAATACGCTTATTCACATTAACGTTTTTCATCGAGCAGTTGCTGGTTTGCGTTCACTCAACCTTATCTTTCTGATCTACTATCCATTGGTGGAATGTGAAGTTTCTTCTACCTGACTTGAGTTGCTAACCTTTCCGGGTATGGACTTATTCTTTTTCCATCCATCAGGCAAGTGTCACTCAGAATTAGCATTCGAGTTGGCATGGTACGTATCTCCAATAACATGATTCTGAGAACTTATTTTGAAGTTCATTTCGCGAACCGCTTGTGTGGTTTCATCCTCACTGACATCACAATAGTTCTTTCCAGGCCTACACAATGAACAAAAAGTGTTGTTAAATTTTTTAATTTCGTGAGAAAAGTTTATATACGACAAGAATATAACAGATAGAACAACAGAACAGAACTCACAGCCATGTTGACTTGCTACACCACCAGTTCTCAGGCAGATTATCTGCGGTGATACCGATCGGTAACAGACGCCACGCATTACATTGATCACATGCTACCCAATTATCATGAGACGCTGCCTCTGCTAGAGCCACTTCTGTTTGCATAGCTGTCTGACATTACGACAGCACAAGACTTAGTTTCCCTCACATTCTTTTCCATTTACTACTGTTTACTACTCCATTGCGGGTGGGAGACTCTAAAAATTTCATTTGTTTATTTTGGTCCTCCACCTCTGTGTCGAATAAATCTTTATAGCTATTACGCACCTTGACAATACATTTTATACCGCTCTTGTCTTTTATTGCTCCTAAAGACGATATGCCAATGCTTTGAACGCCCGTTAACTTATTTTTTCTTTTAGATGGCAATTCCTCAATACCTTGTTTCTTTTCTGAATGAACAGTTGTATGCTTAGAAACATCAGGTTCAGTTTTACAAACCGAAAGAGCCGTGCTACCTTTACTACTTCTTTTTGAATCAAGCGAAAGCCTTTTGGCGACTGTCATTGGTCTGGTTTCCTCGTTATTGCTCATTTGAACACGTTTGACGCTTTCCCTTGACTCTTTGCTAGTAAAGTCAAGGCTAAACAATTCATCTTTGACACATTCTCCATTTGTTTCCCCTTTCTTTACGGGTACTATGTTTTTCTGGGCTTCTTTATCTGCTTTGACTGTTACAGAAACTTTTGACAACTTACCTTTAGACTCATTGGCAAATCCGTTTATGTGTCCAAATAATAATAGTACCCACATATTTTTCTAAAAATACCCCATTTTTTACTCCTTCCACAACTTCACATTTTCACTGAATTTAAGTTCCTTTACTTCTATCTGTTTTCACTTCATTCATGACGTGAAGATGATAGCCATCCACAAATGATTGACGGAGAAGTGCAACTATGGTTAAGCAGAGTAAACACCATTTAGGGTGAAACAAGACGGGTCGCCGGAACAAATACAGAAGTCCATATCTATCACGGTAACAAAAGGAAAACGTTAGACATGTTTTAATCCGTAGACTTATACTAAAATTAACAAAAGAGCCTTAATTCGTCACTAAATTCTCATAATATATTATGAACGAGATAATCCAAAGGTTTGAGCAACCTTTAGGTTTAAAAAAGGATCTAACTTCATTATGTGTGTTTAACTGAAAGTCTAGGATTTTTTTGTCATTAAATAAAATTTAACATAAAGAGAACGATCAAACTTACACGTAGCACGCAGCCAGGAGACTCAATGGTGGACCCAACAATATCCTCTGAATCATTTCCCGTTGAGGAAGATGGCGACAGAAGAAGTCCAAGACCACTGTAAATTTCGTAGTTTTTCCTAACGGGCTTATCAGAACCGACTTTAATTCGTAACCTTAGTGAATTTTGCTCACTTGGATTTGCCGGACCTGACATACTTGCCTGAAATATCATGAAAAACAGAGTGCTTCTAATCGAAAAAGACTGCTGCTGGAAAACTTGTTATGAGCTTGTTGGGGGTATCTCTTGTTGTGTTTTTTTCTTGTTGTGTCTTGGAATGGTTGAGATTGCCCATCTATTTATAACACATATATGCATATTGTGTAAGTGGTGCAATCAATGTCAATTAATGCCTTAATCATGATTCAATTAATTTTCTGTTTATAAACCTTTGAGTCAAATATAACCTCCAATTAAATTGTCAGTTAATGACCCATTAAACCCGCCACTTAATTGTCATATTAATGACAATTAAATTACAGTTATAAACCTTTGATATCAATAATAATAGCCAATTCATTTCAGATTTCCAAACAAACTCATAGACTGACATTTAATCATTTTTTCCTCTATTCCAACATACCTTCTATTGAGACTCGATATCCTCATTCACACTAACTCCTATTTTGTGATATAAACTCTGGCTCGACCGTGGCCTTACATTTAAAAAATTATATTTACTAATAATTATTTTTTGTCCAAATTTAGTAAAAACCCATTTTTTCACTATATATATATATATCAACACACACATATATATATAAACACACACACACAACACACACACACACACATACACACACACAACACACACACACACACATATATAAATAGATATATATAATAATATATATAGTATAATATATATATAATATATATATATATAGTAAATATATATATATTGTGAGGTTCTTTCGAGAAACGAAAAATAAAAAAGCGAGAAATGCGAGAACCACTTTAGCCAATCATCTTTAATAAGTCCACCATTATGTGTATTAAAATTTATTTAATTACATAAAGGGTATATTGGAAGAATAATATTTAGTTTTTTGGAAGTTCCTAAACTATAGCAATCTGATTATCAAGTTATACTTAACTATTTTCTAGCAATAAGTAACATGTATGGCACACGCTTAATAAATATAATAAGTAATTCTTTTGAGTCACACGTTTCAAAACAATGCATTGACGACTATTATTAATATTTTATTATTTGTTTTAAAATAAAACACTCAAACTTTCAGAGCATAAAGATGTTCCAATAAAGTTACATTTAAAAAGAAAAATAATAGATTACAAAAAAAATACATGTGCAAACTTGATCTTGACAAATTACTTAAATTTATAATACAAGTATCACTACGCAAGTTTAATAAAAGACTAGACAGAATCTTTGATCTAAGCGTATCTTTGAGTTGTGCCCATGTATAAACCCACATATTTCTAAATGCGTGCACATCTGCATATATTTCGTAGTTGTCCACATGAACATGAACATCAAGTGCATATTTTGTCTTAATCGTAACAATGTGATTCTCTAAAATGTTCACGTGTGAAGTAGAAGTTGAAGTTTGTCATATATCAAATCTTTACGAACCACATAATATGCCTCTGTCTAGTAATTCATTGAGGTTATGCATGGGTATTCACAAAAGAGAATAATAACGTTTTTTTTGAACACATTTTACTTGAACTTCGACCTCTGAGATATGTAACTATGTGCATAGTATCTTCAACGTAAAAAGGTTATCTATTATTAGGAGTACGTGCACATGTAATTAGGGTTGTTAATTGTCTTAATTGGCTCGAACACATAACTCCACGTCAAAACGAATCTGATTTAAGTACAAGACAATAATTATAATCACAGTCATATCTAAATCCAAATATATACATATATAAACATTATATATACATATATAAACATTATATATAAAAAACAATTTTAACTTAGTTTCATGCAAGATGAAACTTAAGAACATATGTCACAACATTAATCCTACTTATTATGAGCAACCAAAAAAACCAAATAACATATAAACAATTAGCATCAATCTTGATTTTTAAAAGACTTTAACTATAGCATTTTTATCCAGGTTGCATGTAGACGTATATACTACTGCAGACAACTTAGTAGCAATCTCTTTTATGCACATCATGTATAACAAACCAGTAAGCAAAATAAATTTGGTGCCTTAGAACAAATACATCTAAAGTGTCATATTAATGAACAAATTACATCATAAAATCCTTGTCATTAGAATATTTAAAAAATCTAAAATACATGGCTGACAAAAAAATAAAAAAAGTATCGTTTTAACATAGATGAGGATATTCCATATCATTGGTGCCTTATAATACATATAACGAGTGCAATAAACGATCCTAACAATTCAGAATTATGAACGACACTTCTATCGCTACATACGTTTTGTTAAAGCCTAAATTTATAGTTTCGATATTAAATTAACTGTCAACAAAGAAACAACAAAACAAAATTGGTTTTAACAATTTATAACCAAAAAAATTAAACTACCTTTGGATTAGAAAAAAAGATCTTTGTGACGTATGTACTCACCTTAGATCAAACCAAAAAAACTTATGTGCATAGGATAATGATAATGTATTAAATCAATTTAGGATATGTTGTGGCGCCAGTTGAAAAAGATGAGCAATAGATCCATACAATTATTGGATTGACCTTCAACATTGCCTTTTCATGTGTGAAAAAAACCCGTTTATTCTTTATGATGATCGTAAGTAACTAGGGTTGATTGTGATTATTTAGACGGATGATTTAAGAAACTGTTTTAGGTTTTGAAATTCAACGTGAATTCATATAACCAATTCTACAAAATAAGAGGTAATTAGGGAGTTTAGTATTTATGAAATAGTTATCTTATCCTTTTATTTAGAAAATGTTGACAACTATTAATTACAATAACTAACTACTATTTATAATAATGCATTTAGGATCTTTATAAGTAAAATTCTCAAAATTTTTAAACCTATACATCGTATTCTATTTACTAATTCATATGATTTTATTGTAGACTACATTAATTGCATTATAATATGCATTAATGACACATTAAAATTTAGTAGTTAAATTGATGTTACAAACTTATAATAATAAAAACGTAATTTTAGCATATATAAACATTCAAATTTTACTAAATTCAAGACATGAAAAAAAATGTATAATGATATCGCCGCTGCTTTATACATGTACAATGTTAACAATTATACAACGTTTAGTACATTTTTTAAGATTAATTCTACATAAACAACGTTTCTTGAGCTGTTTCATAATAGATTTAAGAAGCTGATAAACACTAAGAGGATGCTTCCAAACACTTATTCACTTCTTGAGCTGTTTCATAATAGATTTAAGAAGCTGATAAGCCATCTCACTTTCATAATCATTGATAAGCTTCTTTTCCAGCATTTGTGAAAGTGTAGGTGGTGTCAGAGGATATTTCTTCTCAACCAACATATAGATTTGGACAGACTGCAACATCAATGAATGAACTCCACATGAGTCATATAACTTCCAATTCAAAACTTTATAGCCTTGTTGCTGTCTCCATACATCATCTTCTATACTTGGTTCAAACATTGTCTTTAAGTCACCCCATAACAACAAATCTAAGTCCTCCACTGGCCTTGTTGACCCATATTTAGCCTTCACCAATTTATACAGATCTTCTAAGTCTTCCCTATCAAAACTCCTAAGCATTTGACTGAAGATCATATACATCTGAGATTTTCCATCAGCTCTTATGATTTGGTAATAGCTTTTCTTTCCTTCTTTGTAAATTTTCCAGCCAACAATTTTTGGAGCCTTAACAGGTAAATGAATAGCATCAATTGCTACTTCCTTTTCATCAGGAATGATTTGCATCAATTCTTTAAGCTCAGATGTATTTGTGTTATCATCCACCTTTTGTTTCTTTGAAGGCTCATTTATAAGCTTATCTCTTGCTCTCTTTGCTTTTCCTTCTTCTTTTCCTTCACCTTCCAACAGCTCTAATCTAAAATCATCAAATGTGTTTACCCTTTTAAAAGCTTTATCAAACATCTTTTGAATAACATCAAAATCTTTCAACTTCAAATCCTTAAGTTTATGTCCTTCCATGTTCTTCAGGTAATTACACATGATCTTTCTTTGTTGAGCTTTAGTTAGTGGCTTATTCCTCTTTTCTTCAGCTCTCTTTGCTGCAAAGTGTTTTCTTCTTGCCTTTAAGAGTTGTTGAAACAGTTTAGCTCTTTCATCAACTAACAACTCTTCTTGCTCTCCAGCTTGCAGTCTTTCAGCAAACTGATAATCAGTATCAACATTTGAAACACCAGAACCATCAATTCTTGGAACTTTAGGCCAGACGTTACTTTTAGCATGAGCTTTTCTTGATATAGTTCTCCCAGCAGCAGCAGGTGAAAGCTTGTCTAGATTAGGAGCCTTTAAAGGA